>VDFB02075321.1:358038950-358169096 GCA_007258455.2 Sequoia sempervirens
CTTTCACAAACCTTCATCTCTATAGCCACATTTAGGAAAACAGCTCATATTTGAGTTTTTTGTGGGCCATCGATCAAGTTTGTGACTACGGTTTTTTATTGCACTATAGTTGTCCATTTTGTATGTATATTTTCTATCGGCTTTTGCGAACCTTCCTTTTATATTGAGTTATAGCTGTATTTAGGAAAACACTTGAGTTTGAGTTTTTGTGGGCCATCGATAAACTTTGGTAACTACGATTGTGGATTGTACTGTAGTTTTGCATTATGTACACATATTATTAATTGCCTTTCAGAAAAAAATTATTTGTTCTTGAGTTATAGCCGCGATTATTAAAACGCTCGTGTTTGAGTTTTTCGTGGGCCATCGATCAAGTTTGGTGACAACGATTGTGGATTGCACTGTACTTGTCCATTTTGTATGCATATTTACTATCACCTTTCGCGAACCTTCATTTTTTGTTGAGTTATAGTCACATTGAGGAAACCACATGTGTTTGAGTTTTTTCCGGTCATCGATCATCTTTGGTGACAACGCTTGTGGATTAAACTATAGTTGTGCATTCTATACGCGTGTTTTCTTTCGCATTTTGTGAACTTTCATTTTTTGTTGAGTTATAGCCGTATTTAGGAAATTGCTCATGTTTGAGTGTTCGTGGACCATTGTTTGAATTTGGTAACTACGATTGTGGATAACACTATAGTTGTGCATTATGAATAGTAATTTTCTATCACATTTCGCGAACCCTAATTTTTTGTTGAGTTATAGCCGCATTTAGAAAAACACTTGTGTTTGAGTTTTCATCGGCTATCGATCAGTTTTGGTGACAACGATTATGGATTACACTGTAGTTGTGCATGCTATACACATATTTTCTATCGCCTTTTATGAACCTTCAATTTTCGTTGAGTTATAGCCACACTTAGAAAACCACTCATGTTTGAGTTTTTCGTGGGCCATTGATCAACTTTGTAACTACGATTGTGGATTGCACTATAGTTGTTCATTTTGTATGGGAATTTTCTATCGGGTTTTGCGAACCTTCATTTTTTGCTGAGTTGCTACCATATTTAGGAAACCACTCATGTTTGAGTTTTCAAGGGCCTTCGATCAACTTTAGTGACTATGCTTGTGGATTACACTGTAGTTGTGTATTCTATACGTGCACATTTTCTATCGCATTTCGCGAACCTTCATTTTTTGTTGAGTGATAGCCATATTTAGGAAACCGCTCGTGTTTGAGTTTTCATGGGCCATTGATCAACTTTGGTGACTACGATTGTGGATTCCATTGTACCTGTTAATTTTGTACATTTATTTTCTATCCCCTTTTGCAAACCTTCATTTTTTGTTGAGTTATATACTCGCATTTGGGAAACCGCTTGAGTTTTATTTTTCGTGAGCCATTGATCAAGTTTGGTGACTATAATTGTGGATTGCACTGTAGTTGTCTATTTTCTACGCGTATTTTCTATCGCCTTTCGTGAACCTTCATTTTTTGCTAAGTTACAGCCACATTTATGAAACCGAGCGTGTTTGAGTTTTCGTGGGCCATTAATCAACTTTGGTGACTACGATTGTGGATTGCACTCTAGTTGACCGTTCTGTACGAGTATTTTCTATAGCCTTTCACGAACCTTTGTTTTTTCTTCTGTTATAGCCGCATTTATGAAACCGCTCATGTTTGAGTTTTCATATGCTATCGATCAACTCTGTTGACTACGATTGGGGATTGCATTGTAGTTGTCCATTCTGTAGATGTATTTTGTTTTTCCTTTCCTGAACATTCTTTTTTTTTTGAATTATAACCACATTTAGGAAATCGTTCGTTTTTGAGTTTTCGTTGGCTATCTATCAACTTTCATGACTATGATTGTGGATTGCACTATATTTGTCTATTTTGTAAGCGTATTTTCTAACGCCTTTTGTGAACCTTCATTTTTTGTTGATTTATAGCTGCATTTATGAAACCGCTCATGTTTGAGTTTTTGTGGGCCATAGAGCAACTTTGATGACTACAATTGTGGATTGCATTGTAGTTGTGCATTATGAACGCTAATTTTCTATCGCCTCCATTTTTTGTTGAGTTATCGTCTATTTTTTGAAAAAATAACTTCTTTTTGAAAAAGATATATATTTTTAAAAAAAGTAGTAGTAGACGTAAAGAGGCAATTTTTTTCAATCTTTTTATAAAAAATGGGATCAATGGGTTTCCGTAGAATTATGAGTATACCCAAATCGTCCTTTTTTTGAAAAACTAATATTTCAGCAACATGCTAGAACCCCTGAACAATAGAATCTACAAAACAATTTTCTTTGGGAAAATAAAAAATATGGGTTTTTATAAGTACTCATGTGCTCAAGTGACCCAGGTTGTCCGGTTTTTGAAAAAATAAGTTGTTTTTGAAAAACATAGATTTTTTGGAAAAGTAGAAGCAATGGAGGTAACAGAGGAAATTTTTTGAATCTTTTTATGAATAATCTGAGAAATGGGTTTTGTAGAAGATTTCATTTTGAGTAGACCCAGATTGTCCTTTTTTCGAAAAACTAATTTTTCAACAACATGCAAGAACCCCTCAAAAATAGAAACTATGAAACAATCTTTCTTGGGAAAATCAAAATATGGTTTTTATAGGTGCTAGTGTGCTAAAGAGACCCAGTTCGTCCGTTTTTTGAAAAAATAAGTTATTCTTGAAAATGATATAATTTTTTGAAAGGTAGAAGAAGTTGAGGTAACAGAGGAAATTTTTACGAAAATTTTGAAAAATGGGTTTTGTAGAGAATGTCGTTCTAATTAAACCCAGATCGTCCTTTTATTGAGAAACTAATTTTTTACTCATAAATAAAAAAGGTTCGCAAAAGGCGATATAAAATACGCGTACAAAATAGACAACTACAATGCAATCCACAATCCTAGTCACCAAAGTTGATCGATGGACCACAAAAACTCAAACACGAATGGTTTCCTAAGTGCAGGCTATAGAAAATACACACATAGAATCCAAACTCAAACATGTTCATTTCGTGGTGTGTCTCAAACGTTGTGTTTCCTAAGTAAATCTGTATTTACAATGAAAGTTTAAACCAGGCCAATGGAAATACCTGCGTTGTGGGGCCTGGAGTATGTGTCGATCAGAATTGTTGTCTTGGGGTTGATCGGGCAATGCAAAACTCAGGCATGAGGGATTGTTCCGTCGACTATGTCTGCAAATGAATCGTGAGCGATAAATACGCGTATAGAATGCCGGGCTGCGATTGGTGTTCCTGGCGTTGTCGCAAAAGTGTCGATGAGCACTAACTTTTGAGGTTGCCGGCCTCATTTTTGAGAAACAGCTTTCGAGTTTGAGTTTTCGTGGGCATCGATTAACTATGGTGACTAGCTTGTGGATTACACTATAGTTTTGGATTAAATACCCGTATTTTCTAATGGCTTTCGCGAACCTTCATTTTTTGTTGAGTTATAACCGTATTTAGGTAAACACTAGTGTTTGAGTTTTCCTTGGCCATCGATCAACTTTGGTGACTACGATTGTGGATTGCACTGTGGTTGTCCATTCTATACACGTATTTTTGAGCCTTTCGTGAACCTTCATTTTATATTGAGTTATAGCGGCATTTAGGACACTGCTCATGGTTGAGTTTTCATTGGCTATCGATCTACTTTGATGACTATGATTGTGCATTGCACTGAAGATGTCCATTATGAACGCTAATTTTCTATCACTTTTCACAAATCTTTTTTATTTGTTGAGTTATAGCAACATTTAGGAAACCGCTATTGTTTGAGTTTTTTGTGAGCCATCGATCAACTTTGGTGACTACGATTGTTGATTGTACTATAGTTGTGCATTCTGTACACATACTTTTAATTGCCTTTCATCAAACTTCATTTTTAGTTGAATTGTAGTCGCATTTAATAAAACGCTCGTGTTTGAGTTTTCGTGTGCCATCGATCAAGTTTGGTGACTACAATTGTGGATTACACTGTAGTTGTCTATTTTGTACGCATGTTTTATATCACCTTTCATGAACCTTAATTTTTCTTTGAGTTATAGCCGCATTTAGGAAATCGCTCATAGTTGACTTTTCATACGCCATCAATCTACTTTAGTGACTATGATTGTGCATTGCACTATAGTTGCGCATTATGAACGCTAATTTTCTATCGCCTTTTATGAACCTTCATTTTCTGTTGAGTAATAGCGGCACTTAGGAAACCACTTGTGTTTGAGTTTTTGGTGGCCATTGATGAACTTTACTAATTATTCTTGTTGATTATACTGTAGTTATGCATTCTATATGCGTATTTTCTATCGCCTTTCGCGAACCTTCTTTTTTTTATTGAGTTTTAGCCGGACTTAGGAAATCGCTCGTGTTTGAGTTTTCGTGGGCCATCAACCAACTTTGGTGACTACGATTGTGGATTACACTATAGTTGTGCAATCTATATGCGTATTTTGTATCACCTTTCGCAAACTTTCATTTTTTGTTGAGTTATCGCTTTTCGTGAACCTTCATTTTTTGTAGCGTTATAGACGCACTTAGGAAACCGCAAGTGTTGTCACCAAATTTGAGGTATCGATAGCCCATGAAAAGTCAAACTCGAGCGGTTTCCTAAATGCGGCTATAACTCAACAAAAAAGGAAGGTTTGCGAAAGCCGATAGAAAATACACGTATAGAATGGACAACTAAAGTGCAATAGACAATCGTAGTCACCAAAGTTCATCGTAGGCCATCAATCAACTTTGTTGACTACGATTGTGGATTACACTATGTCATAGCTGCACCTACGAAACCACTCATGTTTGAGTTTTCGTAGGCCATCGATCAACTATAATGACAATGATTGTTGATTGTAGTGTAGTTGTCCATTCTCTACGTGTATTCTCTATCGCCTTTTGCAAACCTTCATGTTTTGATGAGTTGTAGCCAAATTTAGGAAATCACTCGAGTTTGAGTATTCGTGGGCTATCAATCCACTTTGCTGACTATGCTTGTGGATGAAACTGTAGTTGTGCAATCTATAAGCAGTTTTTCTATCGCCTTTCGTGAACCTTCATTTTTCGTTTAGTTATAGCCACATATAGGAAACCACTCATGTTTGAGTTTTCATTGGCCATCGGTCAACTTTGGTGACTACAATTATGGATTGCAATGTAAATGTACATTTTGTATGCATATTTTTTTTAGCCTTCGTTTTTTGTTGAGTTATAGCCGAATTTAGGAAAACGCTCGTGTTTGAGTTTTTGTGGGCCATCAATCAACTTTGGTGACTATGCTTGTGGTTTACACTGTAGTTGTACATTCTATATGTATATTTTCTATCCGCTTTCATGAACCTTCATTTTTTATTGCGTTATAGCCGCATTTAGGAAACCACTCATGTTTGAGTTTTTGTGGGTAATTGATGAACTTTGTCAACTACGATTGTGGATTGTACTATAGTTGTGCATTTTGTATGCATATTTCTAATCGCCTTTCATGAAAGATGATTTTTTTTGAGTTATAGCCGCATTTAGGAAACCGCTCGAGTTTGAATTTTCGTACGCTTTCGATCAATCAACTTTGGTGACTACGATTCTAGATTGCACTGTAGTTCTCCATTCTATACGTGTATTTTCTATCGCCTTTCGCCAACTTTATTTTTTTGTTCATCTATAACCGCATTTAGGAAACCGCTCATGTTTAAGTTTTCATGGGCCATCAATCAACTTTGGTGACTATGATTGTAGATTACATTATAGTTGTGCATTCTATACATGTATTTCTTATCACCTTTCGAGAACCTTCATTTTCTGTTGAGTTATAGCCACATTTAGGAAATTGATTGAGTTTGAGTTTTCCTGGACGATCAATCAACTTTGGTTACTACACTACAGTTGTGCATTCAATGTGCGTATTTTCTATTGCCTTTCGTGAACATTTTTTGTTGATTTATACCAGCATTTAGGAAATCGTTGATGTTTGAGTTTTTATTCGCCATCAATGAACTTTGGTGACTTCGATTGTGAATTGTACTGTAGTTGTGCATTATGTACCCATATTCCTAATCGCCTTTCATGATTATAGCCGCATTTAGGAAAACCCTTCTATTTGAGTTTTCATGGGCCATCAATCAACCTTGGTGACTACGATCGTGAATTGCTCAATAGTTTTCCATTTTGTACGCGTATTTTCTATCGCATTTTGCGAACCTTCATTTTTTGTTGAGTTATAGCCTCATTTAGGAAAAATCACTCGAGCTTGTATTTTTTGTGGACCATCAATCAAATTTGGTGACTACGCTTATGATTTACAATGTAGTGCATTCTATACGCGTATTTTCTACTAGCTTTCACGAACCTTCATTTTTTGTTGAGATATAGCTGGAATTTTTGAGTTTTCGTGGGCCATCGATCAACTTTGGTGACTATGATTGTGGATTGCATTGTAGTTGTGCATTCTATATAGCCGTATTTTCAATCGCCTTTCGTGAACCTTCAGTTTTTGTTAAGTTGTACTGCATATAGGGAACCTTTCATCTCTGAGTTTTGGTTGCCCATTAATGAACTTTGGTGACTACGATTTTGGATTTTACTCTGGTTGTGTCATTTGTTTGTGCATTTTTAATTGCCTTTCATTAACCTTCATGTTTTTTTTGAGTTATAGCAACATTCAGGAAAACGCTCGTGGTTGAGTTCTCGTTGGCTATCGAGCAACTTTGGTGACTACGATCGTGAATTAAACTGTAGTTGTGCATTCTATATGCATATTTTCTATCGCCTTTCGCAAATCATCATTTTTTCATTCAGTTATAGCCTCACTTAGGAAAACGCTCGTGTTTGAGTTTTTGTGGGCTATCGATCAACTTTGGTGACTATGATTGTGGATTGAATTGTATTTGTCCATTTTGTACGGTTATTTTGTATCGCCTTTTGCAAACCTTCATTTTTTGTTGAGTTATAGCAGCATTTAGGAAACCGCTCGACTTTGAGTTTTTGTAGGCCATCAATCCACTTTGGTGAGTACGATTGTGGATTACACTATAGTTGAGCATTCTATAAGTTTTTTTCTATCTCCTTTCGCGAACCTTCATTTTTTGTGGAGTATAGCCGATTTAGGAAATCGCTCGTGTTTGAATTTTTGTGGGCCATTGATCAACTTTGGTGACTACGATTGTGAATTGCACTATTGTTGTCGATTATGTATGCATACTTTCTATCACCATTCGTGAACCTTCATTTTTCGATGAGTTATAGATGCATTTTGGAAACTGTTCGTGTTCTAATGAGACACAAATATTTCTTTTTTTGAGAAAATAAGTTCTTCTTGGAAATGATTTTTTCGAAAAACTAATATTTCACTAACCTGCAAGTATTCCTCACAAGAATAAGTTGTCAACAGATATAGATCATCTGGTTTTTTGAAAAAGATTGATGTTTTTGAAAAGTAGAAGCAGTGGAGGTAACAGAGGGAAATTTTTTGAGTATTTTAATGAAAAATCTGAGAAATCGGTTTTGTAGAGAATGTCGTTCTGAGTAAACCCAAATAAGCCTCTTTTGGAAAAACTAAATTTTAACAAAATGCAAGAACCCCTAAAATATAGAATCTGCGAAACAAGTTTTTTTTGGAAAATCGAAATATGGTTTTTATAGGTGCTCATGTGCTTAAAGGGAACTAGATTGTCCAATTTTTGAAAAATAAGTTATTCTTTAAAAAGATCGAGCTTTTTGAAGAGTCGAAGCAGTAAAGGTAACAAAGGTAAATTTTTTGAAACTTTTTATGAAAAACCTAAGAAATGGGTTTTGTAGAGAATGTCATTCTGAGTAGACACAAATCATCTGTTTTTGGAAAAACTATTTTTTCACCAACATGCAAGAACCCCTCAAAAATAGAATCTACGAAACAATTTTTTTAGGGAAAATTGAAAATATGGGTTTTTATAGGTGTTTGAAAGCTAAAGAGACCCAGATCGTCCTTTTTTTGAAAAAATAAGTTCTTGAAAAAGATAGTTTTTTTCAAAAGTAGAAGCAATAGAGTTAGAGGCAAATTTTTTGAATCTTTTTATGAAAAATCTGACAAATATGGGAAACTAAAAAATATGGGTTTTATAGGTGGCCGTGTGCCGATTTTGGAAAAAGATAGAGACAAATTTTTTGAATATTTTTGTGAAAAATTTGATAAATGGGTTTTGTAGAGAATGTCATTCTGAGTATACCCAGATATTCCTTTTTTAAAAAAAGTAATTTTTCACCAACATGCAAGAACCCTTCAAAAATAGAATCTACAAAAAAAAAAAAATGGGATTTATAGGTGTTTGTGTGCTAAAGAGACCCAGATCGTCCGTTTTTTGAAAAAATAACTTCTTAAAAAACATAGAGTTTTTTAAAAAATAGAAGTAGTGGAGGTAATAGAGGCAGATTTTTTGAATCTTTTTATGAAAAATTTGAGAAATGCGTTTGGTAGAGATTGTCGTTCTAAGTAGACCCAAATCGTCTTTTTTTCAAAAAACTAATTTTTCAACAACATGCAAAGAACCCTTCACAAATACAATCTACAATTTTATTTTATTTTTGGGAAAATCGAAATATGATTTTTATAGAGTGCACAACTACCGTACATTCCACAAGCGTAGTCATCAAAGCTAATCAATGGCTCACGGAAACTCAAACACTAGCGGTTTCCTAAATGCAGCTATAACTCAACAAAAAATAAAGGTTCATTAAAGGCAATAAAAAATAAACGTACAAAATGGACAACAATAGTGCAATGCAAAATCATAGTCACCAAAGTAGATTGATGGCCCACGTAAACTCATACTTGAGCAGTTTCCTAAATGCAGGCATAACTCAACGAAAAATGAAGGTTCGTGAAAGGCAATAGAAAATACATGTATAGATTGGACAACTATAATGCAATCCACAATCGTAGTCACCAAAGTTGATCGATGGCCCATGAAAACTCAAATAAGAGCAATTTCCTATTTGCAGCTATAACTAAACAAAAAATTAAGTTTCGCAAAAGGTGATAGAAAATACGTGTATAAAATGCACAACTATAGTGCAATCCACAATCGTACTCACCAAAGTTGATCGATGGCCCACCAAAACTCAAATACGAGCAGCTTCCTATGTGCAGCTATAACTCAACGAAAAATGAAGCTTGGGAAAAGGCGATATAAAATATGCGTATAAAATGCACAACTACAATGCAATCCACAATCGTAGTCACAAAAGTTGATCGATGCCACATGAAAACTCAAATACAAGTGATTTCCGAAGTGCGGCTATAACTCAACAAAAAATGAAGGTTCGCGAAAGGCGACAAAAAATACTTGTATAAAATACACAACTATAGTGTAATCCACAATCGTAGTCACAAAAGTTGATCGATGGCACATGAAATCTCAAACACGAGCATTTTCTTAAATGCGGCTATAAGTCAACAAAAAATAAATGTTCGTGAAAAGTGATTAAAAATATGCGTAAAAAATGCACAACTACAGTAGAATCCACAATCATAGTCACCAAAGTTGATCGATGGCCCACAAAAACTCAAACACAAGCGGTTTCCTAAATGTGGGTATAGCTCAACAAAAATTGAAGGTTCACGAAAAGGGATAAAATACGCATATAGAATGCACAACTACAGTGAATCCACAATCGTAGTCACCAAAGTTGATCGATGGCTCACAAAAACTCAAACACGAGCATTTTACTAAATGCGCCTATAACTTGCCAAAAAGTGAAGGTTCGCGAAAGGCAACTAAAAATATACATACATAATGCACAACTACAGTGCAATCCACAATCGTAGTCACCAAAGTTGATCAATGGCCGACAAAAACTCACATATTACACATATTACTATAGTTGTGCATTCTATACACATATTTTCTATCGCCTTTCGCAAACTTTCATTTTTCGTTGAGTTAAAGCCACATTTACGAAACCGCTCGTGTTTGAGTTTTTGTGGCCCATCGATCAACTTTGGTGACTACGATTGTGGATGGCACTATCTTTGTCTATTCTATACGTGTATTTTCTATTGCCTTTCACATATCTTCTTTTTCATTGAGTTATAGCCATATTTAGGAAACCGCTCGTGTTTGATTTTTCGTGGGCCATCGATCAACTTTGGTGACTATACTTTTGGATTACACTGTATTGTGCACTCTATACGTGTATATACTATCGCCTTTCGAGAACCTTCATTTTTTGTTGAGTTATAGCCGCATTTAGGAAACTGCTCATGTTTGAGTTTTTGTGGGCCATCAATCAACTTCGGTGACAACAATAGTGGATTGTACTATAGTTGTATAATCTGTATGCATATTTTTAATTGCCTTTCACGAACCTTCATTTTTTGTTGATTTATAGCCGCATTTAGGAAACCCCTCGTGTTTGAGTCTTTGTGGGCCGTCGATCAACTTTGTTAACTAGTTTTATCATTGCACTATAGTTGTGAATTCTATAGGCGTATTTTCTATTCCCTTTCGTGAAGTTTAATTTTTCATTGAGTTATTCCCGCAATTAGGAAACTGCTCTTGTTTGAGTTTTTCTAGGCCATTGATCAACTTTGGTGACTATGATTAGTGATTGCACTGTAGTTGCGCATTATTAAATCTAATTTTCTATTGCCTTTTGCGAACCTTTATTTTTTGTTGAGTTACAGTTGCATTTAGGAAACTGGTCATGTTTGAGTTTTTGTTGGCCTTCGATCAACTTTGGTGACTGCAATTGTGGATTGTATTGTAGTTTTACATTTTGTACGCATATTTTAAATTGCCTTTGACGAAGCTTCATTTTTTGTTGAGTTATACGCGCATTTAGGAAAATTCTCGTGTTTGAGTTTCATAGGCCATCAATCAACTTTGATCAACTTTCCTGACTATGATTGTGGATTATACGTATTTTGTATCGCGTTTCGTGAACCTTCATTTTTCGTTAAGTGATATCCGTATTTAGGAAACCACTCATATTTGAGTTTTCATGGCCCATCGATAGACTTTGGTGACTACAATTGTGGATTGCATCTTTGTTGTCTATTTTGTACGAGTGTTTTCTATCGCCTTTCGCGAACCTTCATTTTTTGTTCAATTATAGCCGCACTTAGGAAACCACTCGTATTTGAGTTTTCGTAGGCCATCGATCAACCTTATTGACTATGATTGTGGATGGAACTGTAGTTGTCTATTATGTACATATATGTTCTATCGCCTTTCGAAAACCTTCATTTTTCTTTCAGTTATAGCCACATTTAAGAAACCGCTCGTGTTTGGGAAAAATGAGGTGTGTCAATAAATACCCCATTTATCAAATAGAGACATTCTAAAAATTAATACAAAAATAGACAAGTATATGAAACAAGGAAAATATACTATTTATTGAATAGAGACAATCTATAGTACAAAGATAGATACCAAGTATATGAAAACATTTATATTAGAAGTACCCAAATAAATCTATTTTTTTTTTGTTTCTTCTGCTTGTACTTATATTCCCTCTTCTCATTTCCGCCACACATGTATGAAAAGAGGACAATATACAATTTATTGAATAGAGACAATCTATAGTACAAAGATAGATACCAAGTATAGAAAAACATTTATATTAGAACTATCCAAATAAATACAAAATATTTTATTTCTTCTCCTTGTAGTTATATTCTCTCTTCTCATTTCCACCACACATGTGGGATGAACAGTTCTACTATACGAAACTGGGCTCTCTTTTGAGCAGCAAATATTTACTCTTCCTGAAAACTCGCAGAATACTTATTAGAAGAAGGAACAATGAAACTAGCAAATATTTAGGAAACCACTCATGTTTGAGTTTTCGTGGGCCATCGATCAACTTTGGTGAACACGATTGTGGATTGTACTGTAGTTGTGCATTTTGTATGCATATTTTTAACAAAAAATGAAGGTTCCTGAAAGGTGATTGAAAACACGCATATAGAATGCAAAACTATGGTGTAATCCACAAGCGTAGTCACTAAAGTTGATCGATGGCCCACGAAAACTCAAACTCGAGAGGTTTCCTATATGCGGCTATAACTCAACAAAAAATAAAGGTTTGCGAAAGGTGATAGAAAATACAACTACATAATGGAACACTAGAGTGCAATCGACAATCGTAGTCACCAAAGTTGATCAATGGTCTCCGAAAATTGAAACATGAGCGGTTTCCTATGTGCGGCTATAACTCAACAGTTCAATCCACAATCGTAGTCACCAAAGTTGATCGACAGCCCAAGAAAACTCAAACACGAGCAGTTTTCTAGGTGCGGCTATAACTCAACAAAAAATGAAGGTTCGTGAAAGGCTATAGAAAATATGCGTATAGAATGCACAACTACAGTGGAATCCACAATTGTAGTCACAAAAGTTGATACATGGCCCGTAAAAACTCAAACACGAGCGGTTTCGTAAGTGTGGCTATAACTACATGAAAAGTGAAGGTTCACGAAAGGCGATAGAAAATACGCGTATAGAATGTACAAATACAGTGTAATCCACAATCATAGTCACCAAAGTTGATTGATTGCCCAAGAAAACTCAAACACGAGCAGTTTCCTAAATGTAGCTATAACTCAAGAAAAAATGAAGGTTCGCGAAAACCTACAGAAAATATGTGTATAAAAGGCAGAATTACAGTGTAATCCACAAGCTTAGTGACCAATGTTGATTGACGGCCCACGAAAACTCAAACTCAAGCAATTTCTTAAATGCGGCTATAACTCAACAAAAAATGAAGTTTCACAAATGACAATAGAAAATAGATGTACATAATGGACAACTACTATGCAATCCACAATTGTAGTCACCAAAGTTGATCGATGGCCTACAAAAACTCAAACATGAGCAGTTTCCTAAGTACAACTATAACTCAACGAAAAATTAAGATTCACAAAAGGCAATAGAAAATATGTGTATAGTATGCACAACTACAATGTAATTCACAATCGTAGTCACCAAAGTTGATCGATGGCCCCCGACAACTCAAACATGAGTGTTTTTGTAAATGCAGCTATGACCTAACAAAAAATTAAAAAATTTCAAAGGCGATTAAAAATATGCATACAAAATGGAGAACTACATTATAATCCGCAATCGTAGTCACCAAAGTTGACCAATGGCCCACGAAAACTCAAACACGAAGGTTTTTCCTAAATGCGGCTATAACTCAACAAAAAATTAAGGTTCGTGAAAGGCGATTAAAAATATGCATACATAATACACAACTACACTCTAATCCACAAGCGTATCACCAAAGTTGAATGATGGCCCAAGAAAACTCGAACATGAGTGGTTGTCCATTCTATACGTGTATTTTCTATCGCCTTTCGCGAACCTTCATTTTTTGTTGAGTTATAGTCTTATTTAGGAAACTGCTCGAGCTTGCATTTTCATGGGCTATAGGTCTACTTTGGTGACTACGCTTGTGCATTACATTGTAGTTCTACATTCTATACGCGTATTTTCTATTGCCTTTCGCGAACCATCATATTTTGTTGAGTTATATTTAGCAAACCGCTCATGTTTGAGTTTTTTTCGGCCATTGAGCAACTTTGCTGACTACGGTAGTGGATTGTACTGTAGTTGTGCCTTTTGTACACATATTTAATCGCCTTTCATGAACCCTCATTTTTTACTGATTACACTTGTGGATTACATTGTAGTTATACATTCTATACGAGTATTTTCAATCACCTTTCGCAAACCATCATATTTTGTTGAGTTATATTTAGCAAACCGCTCATGTTTGACTTTTTATCGGCCATCGACCAACTTTGCTGACTACAATAGTGGATTGTACTGTAGTTGTTCATTTTGTACACATATATTTAATCGCCTTTCATGAACCATCATTTTATGTTGAGTTATAGCCGCATTTAGGAAACCGCTCGAGTTTGAGTTTTCCTAGGCCATCGATCAACTTTGGTGACTACGCTTGTGGATTACACTATAGTTGTGCATTCAATACACGTATTTTCTATCGCCTTTCTCGAACCTTCATTTCTTGTGTAGTTAAAACCACATTTGGGATACCAATTGTGTTTCAGTTTTCGTGGGCCATCGATCAACTTTGGTGACTACGATTGTAGATTGTATTGTAGTTGTCAATTATGTATGCGTATTTTCTATCACCTTTTGTGACCCTTCATTTTTTGTTGCTCTATAGCCAAATTTAGCTAAACTCTCAAATTTGAGTTTTCTTGGGCCATCAATCAACTTTGGTGACTACTATTCTGGATAACATTGTAGTTGTTCATTCTATAAACATATTTTCTATCGCCTTCCGCAAAACTTTTTTTTTTTTGATTTATAGCCGCATTTACGAAACCGCTAATGTTTGAGTTTTTATGGGCCATCAATCAACTTTGGTAACTACAAAATTGGATTGTACTATAGTTGTGCATTTTGTACGGATATTTTGAATCGCCTTTCACGAACCTTTTTTGTTGTTGACTTATGGCAACATTTAAGAAAACGCTCGTGTTTTAGTTTTCATGGGTATCGATGAACTTTGGTGACTACGATTGTGGATTACACTATAGTTGTGCATTCTATACGCGTATTTTCTATTGCCTTTCGCGAACCTTAACTTTTCGTTGAGTTATAGACGCACTTACGAAATCGCTTTTGTTTGAGTTTTTGTGGGACATCAATCAACTTTGGTGACTATGATAGTTGATTGCACTGTAGTTGTGCATTATGTACGCATGTTTTTCATCACCTTTCACGAACCTTCATTTTTTGTTGAGTTATACCCGCATTTAGTAAAACGCTCATGTTTGAGATTTCGTGGGCCATCGATCGATTTTGGTGACTACGCTTGTGGATTACACTGTAGTTGTGCATTCTATACGCGTATTTTCTATCGCCTTTTGTGGACCTTCATTTTTTGTAGAGTTATAGTTGCATTTAGGAAACCGCTCATATTTGAGTTTTCGTGGGCCATCGATCAATTTGGTCACTACTATTGTGGATTACATTGTAGTTGTTCATTGTATATAGATATTTTCTATCGCCTTTTGTGAACTTTCATTTTTCTTTGAGTTATAGCCATATTTAGGAAATCGCTAATGTTTGAGTTTGAATTTGGTACTATAGTTGTGCATTTTGTACGCATATTTTTAATCGCCTTTCATGAACTTTTTTTTTTTTTTGAGTTATAGCCACCTTTAGGAAAACGTTCATGTTTGAGTTTTCATGTGCCATCGATCAACTCTAGTAACTACAATTGTTGATTACACTGTAGTTTTGCATTCTATACACGTATTTTCTATCGCTTTCGCGAACCTTCATTTTTCGTGTTTGACTTTTTGTGGGCCATCGAACAAGTTTAGTGACTTTGCTTGTGGATTACAGCCGCATTTAGGAAACTACCCCAAGTTTGAGTTTTTCATTGGACATCATCGATCAACTTTGGTGACTACGATTGTGGGTTGTATTATAGTTGTGCATTCTATACACATTTTTAATCGCCTTTCACGAACCTTCATTTTTTTTTTAGTTTATCTGTATTTAGGAAAACGCTCGTGTTTGAGTTTTTGTAGGCCATCGATCAACTTTGGTGACAACAATTGTGGATTATACTATAGTTGTGTATTCTATATGCGTATTTTTTATAGCCTTTCATGAACCTTGATTTTTTGTTGACTACGCTTGTTGATTACAATGTAGTTTTGCATTCTCTATGCATACTTTCTATCGCCTTTCGTGAATCTTCCTTTTTTTTGAGTTATAACCGCATTTAGGAAATCGCTTGTGTTTTAGTTTTTCATGAGCCATCGATCAACTTTGGTGACTGTGATTGTTGATTACACTGTAGTTGTGCATTCTATATGCGTATTTTCTATCGCCTTTCGTGAACCTTCACTTTTCGTTGGGTAATAGCCGCACTTAGGAAACCACTCGTGTTTGAGTTTTCGTGGGCCATCGATACACTTTGGTTACTGTGATTGTGTATTTCACTGTAGTTGTTCATTTTATAAGTGTATTTTCTATCACCTTTCATGAACCTTCATTTTTTTATGGGCCATCGAGTTATAGCTACATTTAGGAAAATTATCGTGTTTGAGTTTTTGTGGGCCATCGATCAATTTTGGTGACTACGATTGTGGATTACAATATAGTTGTGCATTCTCTATGTGTATTTGGTGACTACGATTGCGGATTACAATATAGTTATAGCCGCATTTAGGAAACCGTTCATGTTTGAGATTTTGTGGGGCATCAATGAACCTTGATGACTAATATTGTAAATATTGCTGTAGTTGTGCATATTATACGCATATTTTTTATCGCCTTTAATAAACCTTCATTTTTTGTCGAGTTATAGCTGCATGTAGGAAACCAGTCGTGTTTGAGTTTACGTGGGCCATCGATCAACTTTGGTGACTATGATTTTGGATTGTACTGCAGTTGTCCATTTTGTATGCGTATTTTCTTTCGCCTTTTGTGAACCTTTATCTTTTGTTGAGTTATAGCCGCATTTAAGATACCACTTGTGTCTGAGTTTTCCTGGGCCATCGATCAACTTTGGTGACTACGATTATGGATTGCACTGTACTTGTCCATTTTGTACATGTATTTTCTATCACCTTTTGCGAACCTTCTTTTTTTGATTAGTGAAAAAATAGTTTTTCGAAAAAATGATGATCTAGGTCTTTCTCAGAATGACATTCTCTACAAAACCCATTGCTCAGATTTTTCATAAAATGATTCAAGAAATTTGCCTTTGTTACCTCTACTACTACTTTTCAAAAAAATCTATCTTTTTCAAAAACAACTTATGTTTTTAAAAAATGGATGGTCTAGGTCTCTTCAGCACACGAGCACCTATAAAACCCATTTTTTTGATTTTCCAAAAAATAATTGTTTCGTAGATTCTAATTTTGAGGTGTGTTTTTGCATGTTGGTGAAAAATACTTTTTTCGGAAAAACGATGATCTGGGTCTATTAAGAATGACATTCTCTACAAACCCCATATCTCATATTTTTCATAAAAAAATTCAAATTTTTTGCCTCTGTTACCGCTAATGCTTCTACTTTTCAAAAAATCTATCTTTTCCAAGAACTTATTTTAAAAAAATAGACAATTTGGGTGTCTTTAGCTATTGAGCACCAATAAAACCCTTATTTTATATTGTCCCAAAAAAAATTGTTTCGAAAATTCTATATTTCAGGGGTTCTTGCGTGTTGGTGAAAAATTTGATTTTCGAAAAAACACAATCTAGGTCTACTCAGAATGACATTCTCTACAAATCCCATTTCTTAGATTTTTTGAAAAAAGATTAAAAAAATTTGCCTCTGTTACCTCTACTGCTTCTACTTTTAAAAAAAAAAAAGAAAAATTCAAGAATAACTTAGCTTTTAAAAAAGAGAACGATTGGGTTTACCCAGAACGACATTCTCAACAAAAAAAATTGTTTCTTAGATTCTATTCTTGAGGGGTTCTTGCATGTTGGTGAAATATTAGTTTTTTGAAAAAAGAACGATCTAGGTCTACTCAAAATGAGATTCTCTACAAAACCCATTTATCCCATTTTTCATAAAAAAATTCAAAAAATTTGCATATGTTACCTCTACTGCTTCTACTTTTCAAGAAGAAATTATTTTCTCAAAAAACTGACGATCTGGTCTCTTTACAACACGAGCATTTTCCAAAACGCAGCTATAACTAAATGAAAATTGAAGGTTAGCGAAAGGCAATAGAAAATACTAGTACATAATAGACAACTACAGTGCAATCCACAACCATAGTAACCAAAGTTGATCGATGTCCCACGAAAACTCAAACACTAATGGTTTCCTAAGTGTGGCTCTAACTCAACAAAAAATGAAGGTTCGCAAAGGCGATAGAACATATGTGTATAGAATGAAAAACTATAGTGTAATCGACAACTGTAGTCACCAAAGTTGATCGATGGCCCACGAAAACTAAAATACGAGCAGTTTCCTAAATGCAGTTATAACTCAACAAAAAACTGAAACCGCTCTTAGGAAACCACTCGTGTTTGAGTTTTCATGGTCCATCGATCAACTTTGGTGACTACGATAGTGGATTGCACTATAGTTGTGCATTCTATACGCGTATTTTCTATCGCCCTTCAAAAAAACCTTCATTTTTTGTTGACTTATAGCTGCATTTATGAAACCGCTCATGTTTGAGTTTTTTTGGGCCATCAATAATCTTTGGTGAGTATAATTGTGGATTGTACTGTAGTTGTGCATTTTGTACGCATATTTTTAATCACCATCAATCAATTTTGGGGACTATGATTGTGGATTACACTGTAGTTGTGCATTCTATCAACGTATTTTCTATTGCTTTTCACAAACCTTCATTTTTTCGTTCAGTTATAGCTGCACTTAGGAAAACGTTGGTGTTTGAGTTTTCGTGGTCCATCAATCAACTTTTTTGACTACGATTGTGGACTGCACTATAGAATACACATTGGTGTTTGAGTTTTCGTGGCCCAATTGATTGATGGCCCACAAAAACTCACACACGACTGGTTTCGTAAATGCGGCTATAACTCTGCATTTAGGAAACTACTCGAGTTTGATTTTTTGTGGGCCATCGATCAACTGGAGACTACACTTGTGGATTACACTATAGTTTTGCATTCTATACATGTATTTTCTATCACCTTTCACAAACCTTCATTTTTTATTGATTTATAGCCGCATTTATGAAACCACTCGTGTTTTAGATTTTGTGGGCCATTGATCAATTTTAGCTACTACAATTGTGGATTACACTGTAGTTATCCATTTTGTAAACATATTTTCTATCGCCTTTTGCAAACCTTCATTTTTTGTTGAGTTATAGCCGTGTCACCTAGGACACTGCTTGTCTTTGAGTTTTTCGTGGGCCATCAATAAACTTTGGTGACTACGACTTTGGATTGCACTGTAGTTATCCATTCTGTAAACGTATTTTCTATCACCTTTGGTGAACCTTCATTTTTTGTTGAGTTATAGCCATATTTAGGAAATCGCTCGTATTAAAATTTTTGTGGGCCATCGATCAATTTTGGTGACTATGATTGTGGATTGGACTATTGTTGTCCAATTTGTACTTGTATTTTCTATCACCTTTCATGAACCTTCATTTTTCGTTGAGTTGTAGCCGTATTTAGGAAACCACTCTTGTTTAAGTTTTCGTGGAACATTGATCAACTTTGGTGACTACAATTGTGGATTGCACTGTAGTTGTCCATTTTGTATGTGTATTTTCTATCACCTTTCACGAACCTTCATTTTTTTCTGAGTTATAGCCCCATTTAGGAAACCGCTTATTTTTGAGTTTTCGTGGGCCATCGATGATCAACTTTGGTGACTACACTTGTGGATTACACTGTACTTCTGCATTCTATATGCATATTTTGAATTTGTTTTCGTGAACCTTCCTTTTTTATTGAGTTATAGCGACACTTAGGAAACCCCTTGTGTTTGAGTTTTTGTGGGCCATCGATCAATTTTGGTGACTATGATAGTGGATTACACTATAGTTGTGGATTCTATACACGTGTTTTCTATCACCTTTCATGAATCTTCATTTTTCGTTGAGATATAGCTGCACTTAGGAAACCACGTGTATTTTCTATTGCCTTTCATGAACCTTCAATTTTTGTCGAGTTATAGCAGCCAGCATTTAGGAAATCACTTGAGTTTGAGTTTTTGTGGGCCATCGATCAACTTTCGTGACTATGCTTGTTGATTACACTATAGTTGTCCATTCTATATGCGTACTTTCTATCATTTTTCACAAACCTTCATTTTTTGTTGAGTTATAGTAGCATTTATGAAACCGCTCATGTTTGAGTTTTTGTGGGCCATCGGTCAACTTTGGTGACTACGATTGTGGATTGTACTGTAGTTATCCATTATGTAAGCATATTTTTAATCACCTTTCACAAACATTCATTTTTTGTTAAGTTATAGCCGCATTTAGGAAATTGATCATGTTTGAGTTTTCGCGGGCCATTGATCAACTTTGGTCACTATGATTGTGGATTGCATTGTAATTGTACATTCTATACGCGTATTTTCTATCACATTTCACAAATCTGCATTTTTTTTTTAAGTTATGGATGCATTTAGGAAACTGCACATGTTTGAGTTTTTTCGGGCCATTAATCAACTTTGTTGACTATGATTGTGGATTGTACTGTAGCTTTGCATTTTGTAGGAATATTTTTAATCGCCTTTCACAAACCTTCATTTTTTGTTGAATTATCGCATCATTTAGAAAAACACTCGTGTTTGACTTTTCATGAGCCATTGATCAACTTTGGTGACTATGCTTGTGGATTACACTATAGTTGTCCATTTTTTACGTATATTTTTAATCACCTTTCACGAAGATGTAGTTATCATGTTTGAGTTTTCGTGGTCCATTGATCAACTTTGGTCACTATGATTGTCGATTGCACTGTAGTTGTACATTCTATACGTGTATTTTCTATCGCATTTCACAAATCTGCATTTTTGTTTAAGTTATGGACGCATTGAGGAAACCGCACATGTTTGACTTTTTTTGGGCCATAAATCAACTTTGTTGACTACGATTGTGGATTGTACTGTATCTTTGCATTTTGTAGGCATATTTTTAATCGCCTTTCACGAACCTTCATTTTTTTTTAATTATCGCCACATTTAGAAAAACACTCGTGTTTGACTTTTCATGGGCCATCAATCAACTTTGGTGACTATCCATTATATAGTTATCATGTTTGAGTTTTCGTGGGCCATTGATAAACTTTGGTCGCTATGATTAAGGATTGCACTATAGTTGTACATTCTATACGCGTATTTTCTATCGCATTTCACAAATCTGAATTTTTTTTAAAGTTATGGACGCATTTAGGAAACTGCACATGTTTGAGTTTTTTTGGGACATCAATTAACCTTGTTGACTATGATTGTGGATTGTACTGTAGCTTTGCATTTTGTAGGAATATTTTTAATCGCCTTTCATGAACCTTCATTTTTTGTTGAATTATCGCCATATTTACAAAAACACTCGTGTTTGACTTTTCATGGGCCATCGATCAACTTTGGTGACTATGCTTGTGGATTACACTATAGTTGTCCATTTTTTATGTATATTTCCTATCAACTTTTGCAAACCTTCTTTTTTTGTTGATTTATAACTGCATTTAGAAAATTGCTCGATTTTGAGTTTTTGTGGGCCATCGATCAACTTTGGTGACTACGCCTGTCGATTACAATGTATTTTTGCATTCTATACGCATATTTTCTATCGCTTTTCATGAACCTTCATTTGTTTGTTGAGTTATAGCTCCACTTATGAAACCACTCATGTTTGAGTTTTTGAGGGCCATTCATCAACTTTGGTGACTACGATTGTTCATCACCTTTCAGAAACCTTCATTTTTTCTCGAGTTATGGCCGCATTTATGAAACCGCTTGTGTTTCTATTTTTGTGGGCCATCTATCGACTTTGGTGACAATGCTTGTGGATTACACTGTAGTTGTGCACTCTGTACATGTATTCTCTATTGCCTTTCACGAACCTTCATTTTTTGTTCAGTTATTACCACATTTAGGAAACCGCTCATGTTTGAGTTTTTGTGGGCCATCAATTAACTTTGCTGACTACAATTATGGATTGTATTGTAGTTATTCATTATGTATGCATATTTTTAACCGCCTTTCACGAATATTCGTTATTTGTTAAGTTATAGCCGCATTTAGGAAAACGCTCATATTTGAGATTTCGTGGGCCAGCTATCAACTTTGGTCACTACGATTGTGGATTACACTATATTTGTGCATTCTATACACGTATTTTCTATCGCCTTTTGTGAACCTTCATTTTTCATTGAGTTATAGCCGCACTTTAGAAACCGTTCATGTTTGAGTTTCGTGGGCCATTGATAAGGTTTGGTGACTACGATTGTGGGTTGCACTATAATTGTCCATTATGTACATGTATTTTCTATCGGCTTTTGTGAAACTTCATTTTTTTTTGAGTTATAGCTATAATGGAAGAACCAGTTGAGTTTAACTTTTCGTGGGCCATCGATCAACTTTGGTGACTATGCTTGTGGATTACAATATAAATCTGCATTCTATATGCGTATTATCTGTCACCTTTCATGAACCTTCATTTTCTGTTGAGTTATAGCCGCATTTAGGAAACTGTGTGTTTGAGTTTTCATGGGCCATCGTTCAACTTTGGTGACTAAGTTTGTGGATTACACTATAGTTGTGCATTCTATACACTTATTTTTTATTGACTTTTGTGAACCTTCATTTTTTTTGAGTTGTAGCCTTATTTAGAAAACTACTCATGTTTGAGTTTTCTTGGACCATCGATAAATTTTGGTGACTATGCTTGTGGATTACACTATAGTTGTGCATTTTATATGTGTATTTTCTATCACCTTTCACAAACCTTCATTTTTTGTTGAGTTATAGCGGTATTTACGAAACCGCTCATATTTGACTTTTCGTGGCCGATCGATCAACTTTGCTGACTGCGATTGTGGATTGCACTATAGTTGTTTCATCCGGACACATATTTTCTATCACTTTTCACGAACCTTCATTTTTTGTTGAGTTATAGACGCATTTTGGAAACTGCTCATGTTTAACTGTTGTGGGCCATCGATCAACTTTGGTGACTACGCGTGTGGATTACACTGTAGTTATAGCCGCATTTAGGAAACCACTTATGTTTGATGTTTTCTGGTCCATCAATCAAATTTGGTGACTACGATTGTGGATTGTAACTTAGTTGTGCATTTTGTACGCATATTTTTAATTGCCTTTCATGAACCTTTATTTTTTTTTAAGATATAGCCACATTTAAGAAAATGATCATGTTTGACTTTTCATGGACCATCGATCAACTTTGGTGACTATAATTGTGGGTTACACTATAGTGTTGCATTCTGTACGCATATTTTCTATCCCCTTTTGCGAGCCTTCATTTTTCGTCGAATTATATCTGCACTTAGGAAACCGCTTGTGTTTGAGTTTTCGTGGGCCGTTGATCAACTTTGGTGACTACAATTGTGGATTCTACTATAGTTGTCGAATTTTTACCCATGTTTTCTATCGCCTTTCACGAACCTTCATTTTTAGTTGAGTTATAGCCACTTTTAGGAAATGAATCGTGTTTGAGTTTTTGTGGGCCATCGATCAACTTTGGTGACTACGATTGTGGATTGCACTATAGTTGTGCATTCTATATGCATATTTTTAATCGTCATTTGCGAACCTTCACTTTTTGATGAGTTATAGCCGCATTGAGGAAAACACTCATGTTTGTTTTTACGTGGGCCATCATCAACTTTGGTGACTACAATATTGGATTCACTATAGGTATGCATTCTATATGCGTATCTTGTATCGCCTTTCGTGAACACTCATTTTTTGTTGAGCTATAGCCACATCTAGGAAACCACTCGTGTTTGAGTTTTTGTGGGCCATCGATCAACTTTGGTGACTATGATTGTAGATTGTATTGTAGTTGTGCATTTCGTACGTATAATTTTAATCGCCTTTCATGAACCTTTATTTTTTGTTGACTTATAGCCGCATTTAAAAAAATGCAAGTGTTTGAGATTTCATGGGCCATTGATCAACTTTTGTGACTACGCTTGTGGATTACACTATAGTTGTGCATTGTATACATATTTTCTATTGGCTTTCGCGAATCTTCATTTTTTCTTGAGTTATAGCTGCATTTAAGATGTCACTCGTATTTCAGTTTTTGTGTGGCACCGATCAACTTTGGTGACTACGATTGTGGATTGCATTGTAGTTTTTGCACTTTATACACGTATTTTCTATTGCCTTTTGCATACGTCCATTTTTCGTTGAGTTATAGCTGCACATAGGAAACTGCTCGTATTTGGGTTTCCGTGCACCATCAATCAAATTTGGTGACTACGATTGTGGTTTGCATTGTAGTTGTGCATTTTATACACGTATTTTCTATCGCTTTTTGCGAACCTTCATTTTTCGTTGAGTTATAGCTAAACATAGGAAACTGCTCGTATTTGAGTTTTCGTGGGCCATCGATCAACTTTGGTGACTACAATTGTCGATTGCATTGTAGTTTTCCAATTTATATGCATATTTTCTTCTGCCTTTCACGAACCTTCATTTTTCGTTCAGTTATGGCCGCATTTAAGAAACTGCTTGAGTTTGAGTTTTGTGGGCCATCGATCAAGTTTGGTGACTATTTTTGTGGATTGCACTATAGTTGTCCATTCTGTATGTTTATTTTTCATTGCCTTTAACGAACCTTCATTTTTTTTTGAGTTACAGGTGCATTTAGGAAACCGCTCTTGTTTGAGTTTTCATGAGCCATTGATCAACTTTGGTGACTACGATTGTGGATTGTTCTTTAGTTGTGCATTTTGTACACATATTTTTAACCGCCTTTCATGAAACTTCATTTTTTGTTGATTTATAGTCGCATTAATGAAAATGTTCGTGTTTGAGTTTTCGTGGGAAATATATTAACTCTGGTGACTACGATTGTGGATTACACTCTAGTTTTGCATTCTATACATGTATTTTTTATCATCTTTCACGAACCTTCATTTTTCATTGAGTTATAGGCGCACTTAGGGAACTGCCCATCTTTGAGTTTTTCGTGCGCCATCAATCAACTTTGGTGACTACGATTGTGGATTGCACTGTAGTTATCCATTCTGTAAACGTATTTTCTATCACCTTTCACGAACCTTCATTTTTTGTTGAGTTATAGCTACATTTAGGCAACCGATCGAGTTTGAGTTTTCATGGGCCATTAATCAACTTTGGTGACTACGATTGTGGATAGTATTGTAGTTGTGCATTTTGTAGGCATGTTTTTAATTTTTTTTCACATACATTTTTTGTTGAGTTATAGCCCTTTTTAGGAAATCACTCGTATTTAAGTTTTCGTGGGCCATCAATCAATTTTGGTGAGTATGATTGTAGATTGGACTGTTGTTGTCCAATCTGTACTTGTATTTTCTATTGCTTTTCATGAACCTTCATTTTTCATTGACTTGTAGCTGTATTTAGGAAACCACTCTTGTTTAAGTTTTCGTGGAACATCAATCAACTTTGGTGACTACGATTGTGGATTGCACTGTAGTTTTCCATTTTGTACGTGTATTTTCTATCACCTTTCACAAACCTTAATTTTTTGCCGAGTTATAGCCCCATTTAGGAAACCGCTCATGTTTGAGTTTTCATGGGCCATCGATGATCAAATTTGGTGACTACACTTGTGGATTACACTGAAGTTCTGCATTCTATAAGCATATTTTGTATTTCTTTTCCCGAACCTTCATTTTTTATTGAGTTATAGCGACACTTAGGAAACCCCTCATGTTTGAGTTTTCATGGGCCATCGAGCAACTTTTGTTAGTATGATAGTGGATTACACTATAGTTGTGGATTCTATACACGTATTTTCTATCGCCTTTCACGAATCTTCAATTTTCGTTTAGATATAGCCGCACTGAGGAAACCACTCATGTTTGAGTTTTTCATTGGCCATATCAACTTTGGTGACTATGATTATGCATTGCACTATAGTTTTCGTGGGCCATCGATCAAATTTCGTGACTATGCTTGTTGATTACACTGTAGTTGTGCATTTTATACGCGTATTTTCTATCGCCTTTCAGGAACCTTCGTTTTTTGTTGAGTTATAGCAGCATTTATGAAACTAGTTGTGTTTGAGTTTTTGTGGGCCATCGCTCAACTTTGGTGACTATGATTGTGGATTGTACTGTAGTTATCCATTATTATGTAAGCATATTTTTAATCACCTTTCACGAACATTCATTTTTTGTTAAGTTATAGTCGCATTTAGGAAATTGCTCATGTTTGAGTTTTCATGGGCCATTGATCAACTTTGGTCACTACGATTGTGGATTGCACTGTAGTTCTACATTCTATACACGTATTTTCTATTCTGCTTCACAAATCTACATTAATTTTTTCAAATTATGGACGCATTTAGGAAACCGCACCTGTTCAGTTTGTTTGGGCCATCAATCAACTTTTTTGACTACGATTGTGGATTGTACTGTAGTTTTGCATTTTGTAGGCATATTTTTAATCGCCTTTCATGAACCTTCATTTTTTGCTGAGTTATCACCACATTTGTGAAAACACTCATGTTTGCCTTTTCATGGGCCATCGATCAACTTTGGTGACTATGCTTGTGGATTATAGTATAGCTGTCCATTTTCTACGTATATTGCATATCGCCTTTTGTGAACCTTCTTTTTTTTGTTGATTTATAGCCTCATTTAGGAAATTACTTGAGTTTGAGTTTTCCTGGGCCATCGATCAATTTTGGTGACTACGCCTGTGGATTAAAATGTATTTGTGCATTCTATATGCATATTTTCTATCGGTTTTTAGAAACCTTCATTTTTTCGTTGAGTTATAGCTCCATTTATGAAACCACTCGTGTTTGAGTTTTCGTGGGCCATTCATCAACTTTGGTGACTACGATTGTTGATTGCACTGTAGTTGTCCTTTCGGTATGCGTATTTTTATATCGCCTTTCGCGAGGATTCAAAAAATTCGCCTCTCTTATCTCTACTGCTTGTACTTTAAAAAAAAAAAATCTTTTTCAAGAAGTTATTTTTTCAAAAAATAGATGATCTGGGTCTCTTTAGCACATCAACACCTATAAAATCCATATTTTCAATTTTCCAAAAAAATGTTTTGTACATTCTGTTTTTGAGGGGTTATTGCATGTTGGTGAAAAATTAGTTGTTCGAAAAGAGCGTCATCTGGGTCTATTCAGAAGGACATTCTCTATGAAACCCATTTCTCAGATTTTTTATAAAAAGATTCAAAAAATGTGTTTTTGTTACCTCTACTGCTTCTACTTTTCAAAAAAATCTATCTTTTTCTAGAACAACTTATTTTTTAAAAATGGATTGTGGATTACATTGTAGTTATACACTCTATAAAAACCATATTTCAATTTTCCCAAAAATAATTAAATCGTAGATTCTATTTTTGAGGGGTTCTTGCATGTTGGTGAAAAATTAGTTTTACGAAAAAAGGACGATCTGGGTCTACTCAGAACGACATTATCAACGAAACCCATTTCTTAGATTTTTCATAAAATGATTAAAAAAAAAAGTCTTTGTTACCTCTATTGCCTCCACTTTTCAAAAATTACTATCTTTTTGAACAACAAATATTTTTTTCAAAAACTGGACGATCTGGGTCTATATAGCACACGGGAACCTATAAAACCCATATTTTTTATTTTCCCTAAAAAAGTTGTTTTGTAGAATTCTATTTTTGATGGGTAAGAGCATGTTCGTGAAAATTTAGTTTTTCGAAAAAAGGACGATATGGGTCTTCTCAAAATGACATTCTCTACAAAACCCATTTCTCAGATTTTTTATAAAAAGATTCAAAAAGTTTGCCTTTGTTACCTCTACTACTTCCACTTTTAAAAAAAATCTATCTTTTTCAAGAACAACTTATATCTTGAAAAATGAACAATCTGGGTGCCTTCCATTCTCCCAAAAAATTAGTTTCGTAGATTCTATTTTTGAGGGGTTTTTGCATGTTGCTTAAAAATTAGTTTTTCGAAAGGAGGATGATCTGATTCTACTAAGAATGACTTTCTATATAAAACCCATTTCTTTGATTTTTTATTAAAAGACTCAAAAAACTTGCCTTTGGTAACCCCACTGCTTCTACTTTTCAATAAAATCTATCTTTTTCATGCACAACTTTTTTTTTCAAAAACTACATGATCTGGATCTGTTGAGCACACAAGTACCTATAAAACCCATATTTTCAATTTTCCCAAAAGAAAATATTTTGTAGATTCTATTTTTGAGGGTTTTTGCGTATTGGTGACATATTAGATTATCGAAAATAGGACGATCTTGGTTTACTCAGAATGACAGTCTCTACAAAACCCATTTATCCCATTTTTCACAAAAAGATTAAATTTTTTTGCATTTGTTACCTCAACTACTTCTACTTTTGAAAAAAATATTTTCCAAGAACTTATTTTTCTCAAAAAATGGACGATCCATGTCTCATTAGAACACGAGTATAAAATGCACAACTATAGTGTAATCCACAATTGTAGTCACCAAAGTTGATCGATGGCCCACGAAAAGTCAAACATGAGCTGTGTGCTAAATGCATTTATAACTCAAATAAAAATAAAGGTTCATGAAAGGGGATAGAAAATACGTGTATAGAATGGACAACTATGCAATCCACAATCATAGTTACCAAAATTGATCGATGGCCCACGAAAACTCAAACACGAGCAGTTTCTTAAGTGCGGCTATAACTCAACGAAAAAATGACGGTTCGCGAAAGGAGATAAAAAATATGCGTACAAAATGCACAACTACAGTAAAATCGTAGTCACCAAAGTTGATCGATGGCCTTGGAAAACACAAATATGAGCTGTTTGTTAAATGCATCTATAACTCAACAAAAAATAAAGGTTCATGAAAGGCGATAGAAAATATGTGTAAAGAATGGACAACTACAGTGCAATCCTCAAACATAGTCACCAAAGTTGATTGATGGCCCACAAAAGTTCAAACATGAGCGGTTTCCTAAGTGTGGCTATAACTCAATGAAATAATGACGGTTCGCGAAAGGTGATAGAAAATATGCATATAGAATGCAGAACTACATTGTAATCTACAATCATAGTCATCAAAGTAGTTCGATGACCTACAAAAATTCAAACATGAGCATTTTCCTAAATGTGGCTATAAGTTAAAAAAAAATGAAGGTTCACGAAAGGCGATAGAAAATGTGTATATAGAATGCACAACTATAGTGTAATGCAAAAAGCGTAGTCATGAAAGTTGATCGATGCCCCACGAAAACTCAAACTCGAGCGATTTCCTAAATGATACTATAGCTCAAGAAAAAAATGTTGGTTCATGAAAGGTGATACAAAATAAGCGTACAAAATGGACAACTATAGTGCAATCCAAAATCATAGTCACCAAAGTTGATCGATGGCCCACAAAAACTCAAACACGAGCAGTTTCCTAAGTGTGGCTATAACTTAATGAAAACATGACGGTTTGCGAAAGGTGGTAGAAAATATGCGTATAGAATGCGCAACTACAGTGTAATCCACAATCCTAGTCACCAAAGTTGCTTGATAGCCCACGAAAACACAAACCCAAGGGTTTTCCTAAATGTGGCTATAACTCAACAAAAAATGAAGGTTAATGAAAGGCGATTAAAAACACACATACAAAATGCACAACCAAAGTACAATCCACGTACTCTTGATTGATGGCACACAAAAACACAAGCTTGAGCGGTTTCCTAAATGCGGCTATAACTCAAAAAAAATGAAGGTTCACGAAAGGCGATAGAAAATACGCATATAGAATGGTCAACTACAGAGCAATTCACAATCCGAGTCACTAAGGTAGATCGATGGCCCACGAAAACTCAAACACGAGCGGTTTCCTAAGTCCATCTATACCTCAACGAAAAATGAAGTTTCATGAAAGGCGATAGAAAATACACATATAGAATGCAAAACTACAGTGTAAACCATAATCATAGTCACTAAAGTTGATAGATGGCCCACAAAAACACAAACACGAGGGTTTTCCTAAATGCGGCTATAACTAAACAAAAAGTGAATGTTTGTAAAAGGCGATTAAAAATATGTATACAAAATGCACAACTATAGTACAATTCACAATCGTAGTCACCAAAGATGATTGATGGCCCACAAAAACTCAAACATTAATGGTTTCCAAAATGCAGGTATAACTAAGCAAAAACTGAACGTTCATGAAAGGCAATAGAAAAGATGCATATAGAATGCATAACTTCAGTGTAATCCACAAGTGTAGACACCAAAGTTGATCGATGGCCCACGAAAATTTAAAATCGATCAATTCCCTAAATATGGGTATAACTCAAAAAAAATAAGGTTCGCGAAAGGCAATAAGAAATACCTGTATAGAATGCAAAAGGCGATAGAAAAGCACGTATAGATTGCACAACTACAGTTTCATCCACAAACATAGTCACCAAAGTGGATCGATGGCCCACAAAAACTCAAACTCGATCGATTTCCTAAATGTGGCTATAACTCATCAAACAATGAAGGTTTACGAAAAGTGATAGAAAATACACGTAGAGAATGGACAACTACACTGCAATCTACAAGGAGAATAAATAAAATATTTTGGATTTATTTGGGTGGTTCTAATATAAATGTTTTTGTATACTTGGTATCTATCTTTGTACTATAGATTGTCTCTATTCAAGAAATAGTATATTCTCCTCTTTTCATACATGTGTGGTGGAAATGAGAAGAGGGTGTATATAAGGACAAGGAGAAGAAACAAAAAAAAATAGATTTATTTGGGTAGTTCTAATATAAATGTTTTCATATACTTGGTATATATCTTTGTACTATAGATTTTCTCTATTCAATAAATAGTATATTTTCCTCTTTTCATACACTTGTCTATTTTTGTATTAATTTTTAGAATGTCTCTTTTGATAAATGGGGTATTTATTGACACACCTCATTTTTCCCAAATGTAGCTATAACTGAACAAAAAATGAAGGTTCTTGAAAGGTGATTAAAATTATATGTACATAATGCACAACTATAGTACAATCCACAATCGTAGTCACCAAAGTTGATCGATGGCCCACAAAAACTCAAAATCGAGCAGTTTCCTATATGCGGTAATAACTCAACAAAAAATGAACATTCACGAAAGGCAATAGAAAATATGCATACAAGATGGACAATTACAGTGCAATTCACAATTGTAGCCACCAAAGTTTTTCGATGGCCCATGAAAACTCAAACACGAGTGGTATCCTAAGTGCAGTTATAACTCAAAAAAAAAAAGCATACAAAATGCACAACTATAGTACAATCCACAATCGTAGTCACCAAAGTTGATTGATGGCCCACAAAAACTCAAACATGAGCGGTTTCCTAAATATCTGCTAGTTTTGTTGTTCCTTCTTTGAGAAGTATTCTGTGAGTTTTCAGGAAGAGTAAATATTTGCTGCTCGAAAGCGAGAGCCCAATTTCGTAGAGGAGAATTGTTCATCCCACATGTATGGTGGAAATAAGAAGAGGGAATAGAACTACATGTGGGGTATTTATTGACACACCTCAGTTTTAAGTAAATATGCTTCTATACAATTGTTATTTATCTTTGTACTGATCTGTAGACTTTTTATTTTTTCATGATCTATTATGTCTATTGATTTTAGGTCAAGTTCATGAATGCAAGGTTGTTCTCATGAATGGAAACTCCAGCTACCTAAATTTAAATTTAAAAATTTAAATTTGATTGACTAGCTCTCTTTTTCTTTCCCACCTATCTGACCACATACTTGTTTGTGTAATTTATTGTCATGTACTAATATAAAAAGATATTCATTTTCATTTTCAGTGAGAGTTTAATAAATATAAGATACCTTAATAAAATACCACTATAATTAGCCAATATGCTTCTTTTGTAGACTTTCAAACATGAAAATTTATCTGACACTATTAAACTAGTCTCAATTTGTTAAAAACAACCATTTTCAACTGATAAAAGATAGTTGCAAATAATACACTTAAGTACAATAAGTAATTTTTCAGGTTCATTGATTTAATTGTGGTCTTTTAATGATAACTAAATTTCAATGAGTACCAAAGTACATCGTGGAATAACAAATAGAATTAAATTACATCATGGAATAACAAATGAAAACCATAAACAATGGTGTAAGAATTGCTTGGGAGTGAATTAAATTTATTAACGATAAGTGATTACGTTTTTGAGAAACGTAGAAGGAATGAGTATCCTCATATTTTTAGATGGTTACAGAAAAACGTATTTTCAAATTGATATAAGATCTGGATAAGGTACCAGTTAAGACTCCTAGTGTTGGGCAGAATTAAAGATTGGATTAAATAGATGAAGGTATAGTTTCATAGTCAATTTTTCATGGACATTTGTTCAAATCTTTCATCCACACATCAAGTCTTTTGGCATGAATGTGCATAGATTGCATCAAACGTTGTTTAGGTTTGATCCCTTTGTTTATTTTTTGTTTACAGTAATTTAATTGATTTTGTTTTATGTGTTAATTTGTTCTTATGTTACTAGAAATCAGACAAGAAACCCCAACAACAACTGACATAAATGGGACATATAGGACTATAAAAAATTGTCAAATATAAAACATAATAAAATTGTACAATCCTCAATCGTAGTCACCAAAGTTGATCGATGGCCCACGAAAACTCAAACATGAGCGGTTTCTTAAATTTGGCTATAACTCAACAAAAAATGAGGGTTCACGAAAGGCAATAGAAAATACACGTATATAATGGACAATTACAGTGCAATCCACAAATCTAGTAACCAAAGTTGTTCGATGGCCCACGAAAACTCAAACACGAGTGATATCCTAAGTGCGGCTATAACTCAACGAAAAATGAAGGTTCCCGAAAGGTAATTAAAAATATGCATACAGAATGCACTATAGTACATTCCACAATCGTAATCACCAAAGTTGATTGATGACCCACAAAAACTCAAACATGAGTGGTTTCCTAAGTATCTGCTAGTTTCAAAAAATAAAAGTTCACGAAAGGTGATAGAAAAAACGCGTATAGAATGCACAACTATAGTGATCCACAATCGTATTCACCAAAGTTGATCGATGGCCCATGAAAACTCAGCATGAGCATTTTCCTAATTGTGGCTATAACTCAACAATAAGGTTCATGAAAGGAAATTATAAATATGCGTAGAGAATGCACAACTAAAGTACAATCCACAATCCTAGTCACCAAAATAAATTGATGGCCCACAAAAACTAAAAAATGAGCAGTTTCCTAAATGCAGCTATAACTCAAAAAAAAAAAAGGTTTGTGAAAGGATATAGAAAATACACTTATAGTATCCACAACTATAGTGTAATCCAAAAGCAATAGTCACCAAAGTTGACCAATGGTACATGAAAACTCAAACATGAGCGTTTTTCCTAAATGTTGTTATAAGTCAAGAAAAAATGAAGGTTCCTGAAAGGCGATTTAAAATATGCATACAAAATGCACAACTATAGTACAATCCACAATAAGAGTCACCAAAGTTGATCGATTTCCCACGAAAACTCAAACATGAGCGTTTTTCCTAAATGTTGTTATAAGTCAAGAAAAAATGAAGGTTCCTGAAAGGCGATTTAAAATATGCATACAAAATGCACAACTATAGTACAATCCACAATTGTAGTCACCACAGTTCATAGATGGCCCACAAAAACTCAAACATGAGCAGTTTCCTAAACGCGGCTATAACTCAACAAAGAAAAAAGGTTCGCAAAAGGCGATTTAAAATATGCATATGGAATGCACAACTATAGTCTTAGGAAAACGCTCTTGTTTGAGTTTTTGTGAGAGCTCGATCAACTTTGTTGACTAGGATTGTGGATTAAATTGTAGTTGTGGATTATAGACACGTATTTTCTATTTCCTATCTTGAACCTTCATTTTTTGTTGATTTATAGCTGCACTTAGCAAAGCACTCATGTTTGTGTTTTCGGGGGCCATCGATGAAATTTGGTGACTATGATTGTGGATTGCACTGCAGTTGTGCATTATGAAGGCTAATTTTCTATCGCCTTTTGTGAACCTTCATTTTTTGTTGAGTTATAGCTGCATTTTAGAAACCGCTCAAGTTTGAGCTTTCGTGGGCCATCAATCAACTTTAGTGACTACGTTTGTGAATTACACTGTAGTTGAGTTTGTTGATATATTTTTTCGAAAAGTAGAAGCAATATAAGTAATAGAGGCAATTTTTTTTAATCTTTTTATGAAAAGTGGGAAAAATGGGTTATGTAGAGAATGTCATTCTGATTACACCGAGATCATCCTTTTTTTGAAAAACTAATATTTCACCAACATGCAAGAGCCCCTGAAAAATATAATCTACGTAACATTTTTTCCTAGGAAAATAAAAAATATATGTTTTATAAGTACTCGTGTGGTCACGAGACCCGAATCATCCAGTTTTTGAAAAAATAAGTTGTTCTTGAAACAGATAGGTTTTTTTTAAAAAGAAGTAATGGAGGTAACAAAGGCAAATCTTTTGAATCTTTTTATGAAAAATCTTAGAAATGGGTTTTGTAGAAATTGTCAAACTGAGTAGACCCAAATCGTCATTTTTTCAAAAAACTAATTTTTCACCAACATGCAAGAACCTCTCAAAAATAGAATTTACGAATCAATTTTTTTTTGGGAAAATTAAAAATATGGGTTTTATAGGTGCTCGAGAGTTAAACAGACCTAGATTGTTTGTTTTTTGAAAAAATAAGTTGTTGAAAAAGATAGTTTTTTTTTTAAAAGAAAAAGAGGGTAAAAACTTTATTGAATTAGAACGACATTACAAAACTGAAGAAAGAAGCCACAAGGGGCCCAAGAAACAAGAACTAATTCACACCCAAAAGCACCACATATCCTCAGCAACCCACTCCTCAAGAACAGGGGCCATGTCTTTAGGAAGATTGCCCCAGTCATCAACATGCCAAAAATCAGTCTTTTCCGACGCCCATCTAGCCAACCCATTAGCCACCTTATTCCACTCCCGTGGAATATGGCAGAAAACAATGGACTCCAAAGCAGAGCACATTAAAATAATCTGTGTGACAACTACAGCTAGCTTCCAATTCACATCCTCCAAATTTTGATTATTCAACATATCAATAACCACCTGAGAATCAGCCTCACAAACAATCTGCCGCCATCCAAGGGCAACCACACGCTCAATCGCCAAAAGAATAGCACTTGCCTCTATAAGATTATTAGTTTGCAAACCACTATACATAGAAAAGAAAAAAACCACCACTCCAAGGATGTCTCTACCAATACCACCAACCCTAGCATGCCCAGGATTTCCCCTCGACAACCCATCAGTATTGATTTTTAGCTCCCCTTTAGTAGGCGGGCACCAAAAGCCCTCACAAGCAACCCTCTCATGCCCTCGTCTACAATGCACTTTGTTCAAAATACTCTTATCCCCTATGACAAGACCCAGGGCATTCACAACACCCAAGTCCCCAGGATCAATCGGCATAGACAAGTCACATTTTGTAGTTAAAGTCTCTTGCAGAACCCCGAGAATTCGCTTCCAAAGTTGCCCCACGTGCAAGGTTTTATTCAAGAAAATTCTTTTGTTACGCTCCAACCAAATTTTCCAAAAAATCAAACTAGGACCAATGCTCCACGCAATTTTAAGAAAAGAGGTTGTGGCAGGAGCAAATCCCTGTCTCTTCCAAAAATCCTCCAGAGAAGAGACATGGCAACACAGTGAGCTCCAAAGATTCCACCAATGATGCCAGATAGTCTTAACAAAAGAACATTGAAAAAAGAGATGTGATAAGCATTCCTCATGCTGGCCACACATAATGCACATGGAGGGGCCCTGGAACGCCCATTTCCAAAGATTATCCCAAGTAAGACACTTACCCTGAACCACGAGCCAAGAGAAAAAATTACGATTAGGCCAAGAAAATTTATTCCAAACATGCTTCCACCAAGAAATTTGGGAGCTCCCAAAAACCTGTTTATCCAAAACCTGATAACCAGAGGCAACCAAAAATTTTCCTTTCAAACCAGGACCCCAAGCAAGCACATCACTCCCATGGAGAGAATTACAGGCACGACCCGATAAAATCGTAGCAAGCTCTTGACGATCCTCCACCGCACCACTAGGAGGCCAATTCAAGGGGTCCTTCCACCTGGACCCATAAATTTGACCCAAAGATTGTTGACATTTGAAATCTACCACATGACACCAACCCGCCCCCTCAAAAATCTAGCACAAATCATGGTGGTGGGGATGAGAGGACATAATGGGTGGGTGTCCATCCTAGGAATCGTCCCAGAAGAGAGCCTCCCGACCCCTATTACAAATCCAAAAAAGTCCCTGCTTAACCAGCTTGGCGCCCCTTTTAAGGGTACACCAGATCATAGAACCTTTCCCCTCCATACTGAATCTTGCAACCTCCCTACTTTCCACCGTCCCCAAATATTTGAAGGTCAGAATTTTAGCCCACCACATGTGTTGTTGTGAGCACCACCACCAATACAACTTAGCAGCCAAGGCTTGTCCATTCAAATCCATCCGCCGTAGACCAAGACCCCCCTCCTGCTTTGGCCTACAAACAACATCCCACTTCACCAAACTCCATTTTCTGTGAAGAAGATTACCAGCCCACAGAAACTGATGAGATAATTTCTTGAAATCTTTAATAAAACTTGAAGGAGCAGCAAGAACAAAAGCATCTATAAAGAGGGAGAGCCTAGACCACAGACTTTAGAAGAGTCACTCTACCGACTGAAGAAAGCCACCTACAAGTCGAATGACTGACCAATCTTTTAAACCTATCAAAAATATCTTGCCAAAACCTTTTGGGGAGGGAACGAACAGCAAGAGGGATTCTGAGATAGGAAAAAGGAAGTGAGCCAATCTGAAAACGAAGAATACCAGCAATTCTCCTTTGGATACCCTTAGGAGTGTGGAAAAACATAGATGAATGACTTCCCCTCATTTATGCGCTGCCCGGAAGTAGCCAAGTAACTGTCAAACACCTTGCACCAGTTCAGAGCCTCCCCAACCTTTGCCCTACCCATCAAGGCCGTATCATCTACAAACTAAAGGTGGGATTGAAGGGGAATATCATCTCCCCAACTCCAACCCTGAAGCAAGCCGCTAGCAACTTGAGCACAAATGAGCCTTCCCAGGCCCTCCGCAAGAAGGATAAATAAGTAAGGAGACAGGGGATCTCCGTGCCTGAGGCCTCTAGAAACACCAAATAAACAAGTGGGCTCACCATTGATAAGCACCGAAAAGGAAGAGGAAGTGACACAACTCCTGACCCATTCAATCCAACCCTCAGCAAAGCCAAAAGCTCCAAGAAGTTTAAATAGAAAGCTCCATTTAACACGATCATACTCTTTAGCCATGTCCAATTTCATAAACACACACTTATCTTTTGAGGATTCCATAGAATGGATGGCCTCAGCAGCAATAACCACCCCATCCATGATCTGCCTACCAGCAACAAAACCCCCCTGCTCTTCAGAGATTAATCCATCAAGCCAAGGTTTCAGCCTTTCCGCAATCAGCTTAGTAATAATTTTATACACAACATTACATAGCGCAATAGGCCTAAAAAAATCCAAGGAATTAGCTCCCTCCTTCTTTGGAATAAGAGCTAAAAAGTAGCATTCAAGGACTTCAACATTTGTTTATGCCTAAAGGATTCCTGCACAACCTCTAAGAGGTCCAATTTAACCACTTCCCAGAACTCCTAAAAAAATTCAACTGGGAATCCATTCGGCCCAGGGGCTTGAAAAAGATAGTTTTTTTTTAAAAGTAGGTAACAGAGGCAATTTTTTTTAATCTTTTTATGAAAAATATGAGAAATGGGTTTTGTAGAGAATTTCATTCTTAGTAGACCTAAATTGTCATTTTCTCGAATAACTAAAAAACCCGTCAAAAATAGAATCTACAAAACAATTTTTTTGGGAAAAAAAAAATTATGAGTTTTATAGGTACTCGAGACCAAAGAGACCTAGATTGTCCGTTTTTTGAAAACAAAAGTTGTTTTCTTGAAAAAGATAGATTTTTTTCAAAGGTAGAAGTAGTAAAGGTAACAAAGACAAAATTTTTGAATCTTTTTATGAAAAATCAGAGAAATGGGTTTTTATAGAGAATGTCGTTTTGAGTAGACCTAGATCTTCCGTATTTTCAATAACTAATTTTTCAACAACATTGAAGAACCCCTCAAAAATAAAATCTACGAAACAATTTTTTTGGAAACTCGAAATATGGTTTATGTAGGTGCTCGTGTGCTAAAGCAACCCAAATTGTCTGTTTTTGGAAAAACTAAGTTATTCTTGAAAAAGATAGATTTTTTTGAAAAGTAGAAGCAGTAGAGAGGTAACAAAGGAAATTTTTTTGAATCATTTTAGGAAAAATCTGTGAAATGAGTTTTGTAGAGAATGTCGTTCTGAATAGAGCCAGATGTCATTTTTTTGAAGAACTAATTTTTCATCAACATGCATGAACCTTTCAAATATAGAATCTACGATTTTTTTTTTTTGGAAAATCGAATATATGGGTTTTATAGGTGTTGGTGTGCTGAAGAGATTCAGATCATCTATTTTTTGAAAAACTAAGTTGTTCTTGAAAAAGATAACTTTTTTTATAATGTAGAAGCAGTAGAGGTAACAGAGGCAAATTTTTTTGAATCTTTTAATGAAATATCTAAGAAATGGGTTTTGTAGAGAATTTCATTCTGAGTAGACCCATATCATCCTTATACACCTATTTTCTATCGCTTTCTGTGAACCTTCATTTTTTGTTGAGTTATAGCCACAATTAGGAAACCGCTCATGTTTGAGTTCTTTTGGGCTATTGATGAACTTTGGAGACTACGATTGTGGAATGTACTGTATTGGTGCATTATGTATACATATTTTTTATCACCTTACACGAACCTTCATTTATTGTTGAGTTATAGCCACATTTAGGAAAATGATCGTGTTTCCATTTTCGTGGGCCATCAATCAACTTTGGTGAATACAATTGTGCATTGTACTGTAGTTGTCCATTCTCTACACTTATTTTCGATCGCATGTTGCGAACTTTAATTTTCCATTGAGTTATAGTCACATTTAGGAAACTGCTCGTGTTTGAGTTTTCATGGGCCATGAAAGTCACCAAAGTTCATCGATGGCCCACGAAATCTTAAACACGAGTGGTTTTCTAAGTGCGGCTAATAACTCAACAAAAAATGAAGGTTCACAAAATCTCAAACATGAGCAGTTTCCTAAATGCTGCTATAACTCAACAAAAATGAAGGTTCGCGAAAGGTGATAGAAAATACATGTATAGAATGCAAAACTACAGTGTAATCCACAAGTGTAGTCACCAAATATGATCGATGGCCTACAAAAACTCAAACACGACCAGTTTCCTAATGCAGCTTTAACTCAACAAAAAATGAAGGTTTGCGAAAGGCGATAAAAAATTAGCGTTCATAATGCACAACAATGCACTCCATAATCGTAGTAACCAAAGTTAATCGATTTCCCACGAAAACTTAAACACGAAAGGCGATAGAGAATTCTTGTACATAATGGAAAACTACAGTGCAATCCACAATTGTAGTCACCCAAGTTAATCGATTGCCCACGAAAACTTAAACACGAGGGTTTTCCTAAATACGAGTATAACTCAAAATGAAATATAGGATCGTTAAAGGTAATTCAAAATATGCATATAGAATGGACAACTAAAGTACAATCCACCATCGTAGTCACCAAAGTTGATTGATGGCAACCAAAAACTAAACCATGAGCGGTTGCCTAAATGCGGGTATAACTCGACACAAAATCAAGTTTTGTGAAAGGCAATTCAAAATGTGCGTACAGAATACACAACTACAGTACAATCAACCATCGTAGTCACAAAAGTTGATTGATGCCCAAAAAAACTCAAACATGAGCGGTTTCCTAAATGCGGCTATAACCCATGAAAAAATGAATGTTCGTGAAAGGCGATAGAAAATACGTGTATAGCTTGCACAACTACAGTGTAATGCAAAAGCATAGTCACCAAAGTTGATTGATGGCCCACAAAAACTAAAACACGAGTGATTTTCTTAAATACGGCTAAAACTCGACGAAAAATGAACGTTCACGAAAGGCGATAGAACATACGCGTATAGAATTCACAAATACAGTGCAATCCACAATCTTAGTCACCAAAGTTGATCAATGGCCCACGAAAACTCAAACACGAGCGTTTTCCTAAATGCGGCTATAACTCAACAAAAAATGAAGGTTCTAAAAGATAATTCAAAATATGCATACGGAATGCACAACTAGAGTATAATCCACAATCGTAGTCGCCAGAGTTGATCGAAGCCCACGAAAACTCAAACAGGAGAGATTTTCTAAATGTAGTTATAACTCAATTAAAAATGAAGGTTGACAAAAGGCGATAGAAAATACCCGTACATAATGGACAACTACAGTGCAATCCCCAATCGTAGTCAAAAAACTTGATCATTGACCCACAAAAACTAAAACACGAGTGGTTTCGTAAGTACGGCTATAACTCAACAAAAAATGAAGGTTCGCAAAAGGCGATAGAGAATACATGTATAGAATGCACAACTATAGTGTAATCCACAATCATAGTCACCAAAGTTGAACGATGGACCACGAAAATTCAAACACGAGTGTTTTCCAAAATGCAGCTATAACTCAACAAAAAATGAAGGTTCGCAAAAGGAAATAGAACATACACGTATAAAATGCATATCTACAGTGCAATCCAAACGTCTAGTCACCAAAGTTAATCGATGGCCCATGAAAACTCAAACTCGAACAGTTTCTTATATGCGACTATAACTCAGCAAAAATAAAGGCTTGCAACAGGCGACAAAATACACATAGAGAATGGAGAAATACCGTGCCATCCACAATCGTAGTCACTAAACTTGATCGATGGCCCACGAAAACTAAAACATGAGCGGTTTCCTAAGTGTAGGTTATGTCAATGAAAAATGAAGTTTCTCGAAAGGCGATAGAAAATACATGTATAGAATGCACAACTACAACGTAATTCACAATCGTAGTGACCAAAGTTGATCGATGGCCCACGAAAAGTCAAACACGACTATTTTCCTAAATGCGGCTATAACTCAGCAAAATATGAAGGTTCGTGAAAGGCGTTTAAAAATATGCATACAAAATGCACAACTACAATACAATCCATAATTGTAGTCACCAAAGTTAATCGATTCCACACAAAAACTCATACATGAGCGGTTTCCTAAATGCCGCATTTAGGAAACAACTCGTGTTTGAGTTTTCGTGGGCCATCGATAAACCTCGGTGACTACGCTTGTGGATTACACTGTAGTTGTGCATTTTATACGCATATTTTTTATTGCCTTTCGCGAACCTTCACTTTTTGTTGAGTTATAGCCGCATGTAGGAAACTGCTTATGTTTGTGTTTTTTTGGGTCATCGATCAACTTTGCTGACTACAATTCTGGATTATAATGTAGTTTTTCATTTTGTACAAATATTTTCAATCACCTTTCATGAACCTTCATTTTTCAGAGTAGACTCAGATCGTCCTTTTTTCGAAAAACTAATATTTCACCATGCAAGAACCCCTCAAAAATAGAATATATGAAATAATTTTTTTGGGAAAATAAAAAATATGGGTTTTATAGGTACTCGGCAGCTAAAGACATGCAGATCATCTATTTTTTTAAAATAAGATCTTTAAAAAGATAGATCTACGAATATTTTCAATCGCCTTTCATGAACCTTCGTGGGCCATCGATTAACTTTGGTGACTACGCTTGTGGATTACACTGTACTTTCTGCATTCTCTATGCATAGATTCTATTGCCTTTGACAAACGTTCATTTTTTTTGAGTTATAGCCGCATTTAGGAAACAGCTAATGTTTGAGTTTTTGCGGGCCATTGACCAACTTTGGTGACTATGTTTGTGGATTGTACAGTATATGTGCATTATGTACGCATATTTTTAATCGCCTATCACGAACCTTCATTTTTTGTTGAGATCTAGCCACATTTAGGAAAACGATCATGTTTGAGTTTTTGTGGGCCATCGGTCAACTTTGGTGACTACGATTGTGGATTACAATATAGTTGTACATTCTATATATGTATTTTCTATCACCTTTAGCGAACCTTCATTTTGCATTCAATTATAGCCACATTTCGAAAATTGTTCATGATTGAGATTTTGTGGGGCATCAATGAACTTTGATGACTAATATTGTAGATTGTATTGTAGTTGTACATTTTATACGCATATTTTCCTTTAACAAACCTTCATTTTTTGTTGAGTTATAGCCGCATTTAGGAAACCACCCGTGTTTGAGTTTCCGTGGGCCATCGATCAACTTTGGTGACTACGATATTGGATTGTACTGTAGTTGTCTATTTTGTATGCGTATTTTCTTTCACCTTTTGTGAACTTTTATCTTTTGTTGAGTTATAGCCGCATTTATGAAACTGCTTGTGTTTGAGTTTTCATGGGTCATCAATCAACTTTGGTGACCACACTTGTGGATTACACTGTAGTTGTTCATTCTATAACCGTATTTCTATTGCCTTTCGTGAAGCTTCATTTTACGTTGAGTTATATTGCACTTAGGAAATTGCTCGTGTTTCAGTTTTCGTGGGCCATTGATCAACTTTGGTGACTACGTTGTGGATTGCATATACTTTCCCATTTTGTACGTGTATTTTCTATCACCTTTCGCGAACCTTCTTTTTTTGTTGAGTGAAAAATTAGTTTTTCGAAAAAAGGATGATTTGGATCTTCTCAGAACGACATTCTTTACAAAACCCATTTCTCAGATTTTTCATAAAAAGATTCAATAAATTTGCCTTTGTTACCTCTACTACTTTTACTTTTCAAAAAAATCTATCTTTTTCAAAAACAACTCATTTTTTCAAAAAACAGATGGTCTAGGTCTCTTCAGCACACGAGCACCTATAAAACCCATTTTTTCGATTTTCCCAACAAAAATTGTTTCGTAGATTCTATTTTTGAAGTGCTTTTTGCATGTTGGTGAATTTTTTTTTTTCGAAAAAACAACGATCTAGGTTTATTCAGAACGACATTCTCTACAAAACCCATATCTCATATTTTTCATAAAAAGATTCAAATTTTTTTCCTCTGTTACCTCTAATGCTTCTACTTTTCAAAAAAATCTATCTTTTCCAAGAACTTATTTTTAAAAATATGGACGATTTGGGTGTTTTTAGCTGTCGAGCACCAATAAAACCCATATTTTTTATTTTCCCGAAAAAAATTGTTTCAAAGATTCTATATTTGAGGGGTTCTTGCATGTTGGTGAAAAATTAGATTTTTGAAAAAACGACGATCTGGGTCTACTTAGAACGACATTCTCTACAAATCCCATCTCTTAGATTTTTCAAAAAAAGATTCAAACAATTGGTCTCTGTTACCTCTATTGCTTCTACTTTTCAATTTTTTATTTTTTTTCAAGAATAACTTATTTTTTCAGAAAATAGACGATCTGGATCTCTTTAGTACATGAGCACCTATAAAACCATATTTCGATTTTCCAAAAAAAAATTGTTTCTTAGATTCTATTTTTGAGGGATTTTTGCATGATAGTGAAACATTAGTTTTTCGAGAAAAGGACGATCTGGGTCTATTCATAACAACATTCTCTACAAAACCCATTTGTCATATTTTTCATAAAAATATTCAAAAAAAATTCCTTTGTTACCTCTACTGCTTCTAGTTTTTAAAAAATTCTATATTTGTCAAGAACTTTTTTTTTTCAAAAAACGGACGATTTGGGTGTCTTTAGCTGACGAGCACCTATAAAACCCATATTTTCAATTTTCTAAAAAAAAATGTTTTGTAGATTCTATTTCTGAGGGGTTCTTGCATGTTGGTGAAAAATTAGTTTTCCGAAAAAAGGACGATATAGGTCTACTCAGAACGACATTCTCTACAAAACTCATTTATCCCATTTTTCATAAAATGTTTCAAAATATTTGCCTCTGTTACCTCTACTGCTTCTACTTTTCAAAAAAATCTATATTTTTCAAGAACAACTTATTTTTCAAAAAACAGACGATCTGGGTCTCTTCAACACATGAGCACCTATAAAACTCATCTTTTTGATTTTCCAAAAAAATTAGTTTTGTAGATACTATTTTTGAGTGGTTCTAGCATGTTGGTGAAAAAATAGTTTTTCGAAAAAGGATCATGTGGGTCTACCTTGAACAACATTCTCTACAAAACCCATTTCTCAGTTTTTTCATAAATACATTTTTAAAATTTGCCTCTGTTACCTCTATTGCTTCTACTTTTCAGAAAAAACTATCTTTTTGAAGAAGAAATATTTTTTTCAAAAACCGAACAATCTGAGTCTCTTTAGCCCACAGGGTCCTATAAAACCTATATTTTTTATTTTCCCAAAAAGAATTGTTTCGTAGATACTATTTTTGAGGGGTTCTTGCATGTTGGTCAAAAATTAGTTTTTTTTTAAAAAATGATGATTTGGGTCTTCTCAGAATGACATTCTCTATGAAACCCATTTCTTAGATTTTTCTTAAGAAGATTCAAAAACTTTGCCTCTGTTACCTCTATTGCTTCTACTTTTAAAAAAAAACTATCTCTTTCAAGAACAACTTTTTTTTTTTCAAAAAACGGACGATCTAGGTCTTTTCAGCACACGAACACCTATAAAACCCATATTCTCGATTTTTCGAAAAAAAATTGTTTTGTAGATTCTATTTTTGAGGGCTTCTTGCATGTTGGTGAAAAATTAGTTTTTCGAAAAAATGACAATCTAGGTCTATTGAGAACGACATTCTCTATAAAAACCCATTTCTCATATTTTTCATAAAAAGATTCAAAATTTTTGCCTATGTTACCTCTATTGCTTCTACTTTTCAAAAAATTCTATCTTTTTCAAGACCTTATTTTTAAAAAATGCACGATTTGGCTGTTTTTAGCTATCGAGCACCAATAAAACCCATATTTTTGATTTACACAAAAAAAATTGTTTTTGAGATTCTATTTTTTAGGGGTTCTTACATGTTGGTGAAAAATTAGATTTTCGAGAAAAGGACAATCTGGGTCTAGTTAGAACGACATTCTCTACAAATCCCTTTGCTTAGAATTTTCATAAAAAGATTCAAAAAATTTGCCTATGTTATTGCTTCTACTTTTCAAAAAAAAATATATCTTTTTCAAGAATAACTTAATTTTTTAGAAAGCAGACGATCTAGGTCTCTTTTGTACACGAGCACCTATAAAAACCATATATCGATTTTCGCAAAAAAAATTGTTTTGTAGATTCTATTTTTGAGGGATTATTGTATGTTGGAGGAAAATTAGTTTTTCAAAAAGAGCGTAGACGATCTGGGTCTACTCAAAATGACTTTCTCTACAAATCCCATTTTTCCCATTTTTCATAAAAAGGTTAAAAAAATCTGCCTTTAAACAGCCTCTACTGCAACTACTTTTCTGAAATATCTATCTTTTTCAAAATGCAGGAGATCTTGGTCTCATTAGCACATGAACACCTCTAAAACCCATATATTTGGTTTTCCAAAAAAAATTGTTTCGTAGATTCAATTTTTGAGGGATTCTTGCGTGTTGGTGAAAAATTAATTTTTCAAAATAAGAATGATCTGGGTCTACTCAGAACGACATTCTCTATAAAACACACTTTTCAGATATTTCATAAAAAGATTCAAAAAAATTGCCTATGTTACTTCTACTACTTCTACCTTTCAACAAAATCTATCTTTTTCAAGAACAACTTATTTTTTCAAAAAATAGACTATCTGAATCTCTTCAGCACACCACCTATAAATCCCATATTTTCAATTTTCCCAAAAAAAAATGTTTCGTAGATTCTATTTATCAGGGGTTTTTGCATGTTGGTGAAAAATTAGTTTTTCGAAAAAAGGACGATCTTGTTCTATTTAGAATGGCATTCTCTACAAAACCCATTTCTTAGGTTTCTCATAAAAAGACTTAAAAAATGTACTTCTGTGTAACTCTACTGCTTCTTCTTTTCAAAAAAAAAATCTTTTTCAAGAATATCTTTTTTTTTTTAAACGGACAATCTGGGACGCTTTAGCAAACAAGCGCTTATAAAAACCATATTTTGATTTTAGCAAAAAAAATTGTTTCGTAGATTCTTTTGTTTAGGGGTTCTTGCATTTGTTGAAAAATTAGCTTTTGAAAAAGAGGACGATCTGGGTCTACTCAGAACGACATTCTCTACAAAACCCATTTCTCATATTTTTTATTAAAACATTCAAAAAAATTCCCTCTGTTACCTCCACTACTTCTACTTTTTAAAAAAACCTATCTTTTTCAAAAACAACTTATTTTTGCAAAAATCGAACGATGTGGTTCTCTTCAGCACACAAGTACCTATAAAACCCATATTTTCGATTTCCGAAAAAAAATTGTTTCTTATATTCTATTTTTGACGGCTTCTTGCATGTTGGTGAGATAGTAGTTTTTCGAAAAAAGAACTATCTAGGTCTACTCAGAATGACATTCTCTACAAAACCCATTTATCCCATTTTTCATAAAAAAATTTAAAAAAATTGCATCTGTTACCAAAAAAGAACTTATTTTCTCAAAAAACTAACGATCCAGTCTTTTTACAACATGAGCAGTTTCCTAAATGCAGCTATAACTCAACAAAAAATGAAGGTTACCAAAAGGAAATAGAAAATTAGTACTAGTACATAATGGACAACTACAGTACAATTCACAATCGTAGTAACCAAAGTTGATCGATGGCCCACGAAAACTCAAACACTAGTGGTTTCCTAAGTGTGGCTATAACTCAACAAAAAATGAAGGTTCGCGAAAGGCGATAGAAAATATGTGTATAGAATGAACAACTAGTGTCATCGACAACTCTAGTCACCAGAGTTGATCGATGGCCCATGAAAACTAAAATACGAGCAGTTTCCTAAATGTGATTATAACTCAACAAAAAATGAAACTGCTCTTACGAAACAGCTCGTGTTTGAGTTTTTGTGGTCCATCGATCAACTTTGGTGACTACGATAGCGGATTGCACTGTAGTTGTGCATTTTATACGTGTATTTTCTATTGCCTTTCAAGAACCTTCATTTTTTTTTGAGTTATAGATATATTTAGGAAACCGCTCATGTTTGAGTTTTTCTGGTGGGCCATCATTAAACTTTGGTGATACAATTGTGGATTGTATTGTAGTTGTGCATGTTTGACTACGCTTGTGGATTTCACTGCAATTTTGCATTATATATGCATATTTTCTATTGTCTTTTGCGAACCTTCATTTTTTGTTGAGTTATAGTCGTATTTATCAAATAGCTCATGCTTGAATTTTTGTGGATCAGTGATCAACTTTGGTGACTACGATTGTGGATTACATTATAGTTGTACATTCTATACATGTATTTTCTATCGCCTTTCATGAACCTTCATTTTTTTCTTGAGTTATAGTCTCATTTAGTAAACTTCTCATGTTTGAGTTTTTGTGGGCTATCGATCAACTTTGGCAACTACGATTGTGGATTGTAGTGTATTATGTACGCATATTTTTAATCGCCTTTCATGAACCTTCATTTTTAATTGCATATTTTTTTTCGCATTTAGGAAAACACTCGTGTTTGAGTTTTCGTGGGTATCGACCAACTTAAAGACTAGGATTTTTTATTACACTATAGTTGTGCATTCTATATGCGTATTTTCTATCGCTTTTCGTGAACCTTCATTTTTCATTGTGATATAGTTGCACTTAAGAAATCTTTCATGTTTGAGTTTTTGTGGGCCATCGATCAACTTTGGTGACTACGATTTTGGACTGCACTATAGTTGCACATTATGTACAATCCACAGTCGTAGTCAAAAATCGCGGCAATAACTCAACAAAAAATGAAGGTTGGTGAAAAGTGAATAAAAATATGTGCATAGAACGAACAACTACAATACAATCTAGAATTATAGTCACCAAAGTTGATCGATGGCCCACAAAAACTTAAACATGAGCGATTTCCTAAATGCGGCTATCACTTAAAAAGAAATGAAGTTTCATGAAAGACCATAGAAAATTAGCGATCATAATGCAAAACTTACAATGCAAACCACGATCGTAGTCACCAAAGTTCATTGATGCCCTATGAAAACTCAAACATGAGCAGTTTCATATATGCAGCTCTAACTCATCAACAAATGAATGAAGGTTCACGAAAGCTGATAGAAAATATGTGTATATAATGCACAAGTACAGTGTAATCTACAATTTTAGTCACCAATGTTCAATGATGGGCCAGGAAAAACTCAAACAGGAGCATTTTCCTAAATGTGGCTATAACTCAGCAAAAAATGAAGGTTCGTGAAAGGCAATAAAAAATCTGTGTATAGAATGGGCAACTACAATAAAATCCACAATCGTAGTCACCAAAGTTGATGGATGGCCCAAAAAAACACAAACATGAGGGGTTTCCTAAATCCGCTATAACTCTAGAAAAAATGAGGATTCGTGAAAGGCAATAGAAAATACATGTATAGAATGAAAAACTACAGTGTAATGCGCAAGCGTAGTCACCAAAGTTGACCAATGGCCGAGGAAACCTCAAATTCAAGCAGTTTGCTAAATGCTGCTATAACTCAACAAAGAATAAAGGTTTGCGTAAGGGGATACAAAATGCATGTACATAATGAACAACAACAGTTCAATCCACAATTGTAGTCACCAAAGTTGACCATGGTCTAGAAAAACTCAAACGTGAGTAGTTTCCTAAGTTTAGCTATCACTCAATGAAAAATGAAAGATTCATAAAAGGCAATAGAGAATATGTGTATAGAATGCACAACTAAAGTGTAATCCACAATTGTAGTCACCAGTGTTGATTGATTTCGATGAAAACTCAAACACGAGCATTTACCTAAATGCGGCTATAACTAAACAAAAAATGAAGGTTTCATGAAAGGCGATTAAAAAATATTCGTACAGAATGCACAACTATAGTACAATCTACATAGTCGACAACCAAAGTTGATTGATGGCCCACAAAAACTCAAACACACATATTTTCTATTTCCTTTCGCGAACCTTCATTTTGTAATGAGTTATAGCCGCATTTAAGAAACCACTCATATTTGAGTTTTTGTGGGCCATCAATCAACTTTGGTGACTAAGTTTGTGGATTGTACTGTAGTTGTGGATTTTGTACGAATATTTTTAATTTACTTTCAGGACCCTTCATTTTTTGTTGAGTTATAGCCACATTTAGGAAACCGCTCGTGTTTGAGTTTTCGTGGGCCATCGATCAACTTTGGTGACTACGATTGTGGATTACACTATTGTTGTGCATTCTATACACGTATTTTCTATCACCTTTTGTGAACCTTCATTTTTCATTGAGTTATAGTCGTGGTTAGGAAGTCGTTCATGTTTTAGTTTTCGTTGGCCAATGATAAAGATTAATGACTACGATTGTGGATTTCACTATAGTTGTCCATTTTGTAAGCATATTTCCTATCGCCTTTTCAAACCTTCATCTTTTGTTGAGTTATAGCTGCATTTTGAAACCACTTGAGTTTGTCTTTTCATGGGCCATCAAACAACTTTGGTCAATACGCTTGTGGATTGCACTGTAGTTGTCCATTCTATACGTATATTTTCTATCGAGTTTTGGGAACCTTCATTTTATATTGAGTTATAGCCGCATTTAGGAAACTGCTCGTATTTTAGTTTTAGTGGGCCATCGATCAATTTTGGTGACTACGATTGTGGATTACACTATAGTTCTACATTCTATACACGTATTTTCTATCTCCTTTCACAAACCTTCATTGCCTATTGAGTTATAGCAACATTTAGGAAATTGCTCATGCTTCAGATTTTGTGGGCCATCAATCAAGTTTGGTGACAATGATTGTGGATTGTACTGTAGTTGTGCATTGTCAACGCTGATTTTCTATCGCTTTTCATGAAAGTTTTTTTTTGTTGAGTTATACCCGCATTTAGAAAACCACTTGTGTTTGAATTATTGCGGGACAACGATCAATTTTGGTCACTACGATTGTTAATTTCACTGTAGTTGTCCATTATGTATTCGTATTTTCTATCGCCAAATTTAGGAAACCGCTCGAGTTGTTTTCGTGGGCCATCAATTAAGTTTGTCAAGAACCTTCACTTTTTGTTGAGTTATAGCCGCACATAGCAAATCGCTTGTATTTGAGTTTTCATAGGCCATCGATCAACTTTGTGACTACGATTGTGGATTGCACTGTAGTTGTACAATCTATATGTGTATTGTCTATCCCTTTTCACGAACCTTCTTTTTTCGTTAAGATATAGTAACATTTAAGGAACCACTCGTGTTTGATTTTTTTTGGGCCATCGATCAACTTTGTTGACTACGATTGTGGATTACATTGTAGTTCTGCATTCTATACACGTATTTTCCATCGCTTTTCACGAATCTTCATTTTTTTGTTGAGTTATAGCCGCATTTAGGAAACTACTCATGTTTGAGTTTTTGTCGGCCATCGATCAACTTTGGTGATTACGATTGTGGATTACACTGTAGTTGTGCATTCTATACGCGTTATTTCTTTCACCTTTCACAAACCTTCAATTTTCGTTGAGTTATAGCTGACCTTAGGAAACCGCTTGTGTTTGAGTTTTCATGATCTAGCAATCAACTTTGGTGACTATGATTGTGGATTACACTGTAGTTGTCCATTCTCTATGTGTATTTTCTATCGCCTTTCGGAAACTTTTTTTTTGAGATATAGACAAATTTAGGAACTCGCTCGAGTTTGAGTTTTTGTACGCCATAAATCAACTTTAGTGACTATGCTTGTGGATTACACTGCAGTTGTGCATTGTATACGCATATTTTTTATCACCTTTCGCGAACCTTCATTTTTTGTGGAGTTATAGTTGCATTTCGGAAACCATTCATGTTTGAGCTTTTGTGGGCCGTCGATCAACTTTGGAGACTATGCTTGTGGATTACACTGTAGTTGTGGATTCTATATGCATATTTTTAATTGCCTTTCATGAACCTTCGTTATGCATTGAGTTATAGCCACATTTTGGAAACTGGTCGTATTTGAGTTTTTGTGGTCCATCGATCAACTTTTATGACTACAATTGTGGATTGCATTGTAGTTGTACATTCAATACACGTATTTTCTATCACGTTTCATGAACCTTCATTTTTAATTGAGTTATAGCCACACTTACGAATCTGCTCGTGTTTGAGTTTCGTAGGTCATCGATCAACTTTGGTGACTACAATTGTGTATAACACAACCATTCTATACGCATAGTTTCTATCGCCTTATGCGAAGCTTCATTTTTTGTTGAGTTTTAGCCACATTTAGGAAACCGCTCGAGCTTGAGTTTTCTTGGGCCATCGATCAACTTTGGTGACTAAGATTGTTGATTGTACTATAGTTGTGCATTCTATACACATATTTTTTCAACACCTTTCACGAACATTTAGTTTTTGTTGAGTTATAGCTGCATTTAGGAAAATCCTCATCTTTGAGTTTTCATGGGACATCAATCAACTTTGGTGACTAGGATTTTGGATTTAGGAAAATGCTCATTTTTTTTTTTCATGTGCCATCGATCAACTTTGGTGAATATGATTGTGGATTACACTATAGTTGTGCAACCATGAAAATTCAAACACGAGAGGTTTCCTAATTGCAGTTATAACTCAACAAAAAATGAAGGTACGCGAAAGGTGATTGAAAGTACGTGTATAGAATCAACAACTACAGGTGTAATCCACAATCGTAGTCACCAAGTTTATATATGGCCCACAAAATATCAAACACGAGCGTTTTCATTAATGTGGCTATAAATCAAATAAAAATGAAGGTTTGCGAAAGGCGATAGAAAATACACGTATAGAATGCAAATCTATAGTGTAATCCACAAGTATAGTCACCAAAGTTGATCGATGGCCCACGAAAACTCAAACTCAAGCACTTTCCAAAATGCGGCTATAACTCAACAAAAAATGAAGGTTCGTGAAAGGCAATAGAAAATACACGTATAGAATGGACAACTACAGTGCAATCCAAAATTGTAGTCACCAAATTTGATCGATGGCCCATGAAAAACTCAAACACGAGCGGTTTCCTAAGTCTGGCTATATCTCAATGAAAAATGAAGATTCGTGAAATTTTATAGAAAATACGCGTATAGAATGCACAACTATAGTGTAATCCACTATCATAGTCACCATAGTTGATCGATGGCCCACGAAAACTCAAACATGAGGGGTTTCCTAAGAGTGCCTATAACTCGACAAAAAATGAAGGTTCGTGAAAACAAACACAAAATACACATATAGAATGTAAAACTATAGTGTAATCCACAATCACCAAAGTGATTCATCGATGGCCCATGAAAATTCAAACATGAGCAGTTTTCTAAATGGGGCTATAACTCAATAAAAAAAGAAGGTTCATGAAAGGCGATAAAAAATACACGTGCAAAATGGACAACTAAAGTGTAATCCACTATCGTAGTCAACAAAAAATGTAGGTTTGTCAAAGGTGATTAAAAGTATGCCTACAAAATGGAAAACTATAGTACAATCCATAATTGTAGTCACCAAAGTTAATTGATTGCCCATGAAAACTCAAACTCGATCAGTTTTGTAAATGCAGCTATAACTCAACAAAAAATGAAGGTTCACGAAAGATGATAGAAAATACATGTATAGAATGGATCACTATAGTGAAAACCATATTCGTAGTCCCCAAAGTTAATCGATGGCCTAGAAAAAGACTCAAACACGAGCGGTTTCCTAAGTGCAGATATAACTCAATGAAAAATGAAAGTTTGTGAAAGGCGATAGAAAATATGTGTATAGAATGTACAACTACAGTGTAATCCACAATCATAGTCACCAAAGTTGATCGATGGTCCACGAAAACTTAAACACGAGTGTTTTCCTAAATGTGGCTATAACTCTAAGAAAAAATGAAGGTTCGTGAAAGGAAATCAAAAGTATGTGTAAAAACTGCACAACAATAGTACAATCCACAATCATAGTCACCAAAGTTGATTGATGGCACACAAAAACTCAAACAAGAGCGTTTTCCTAAATGCGGCTATTACTCAATAAAAAATGAAGGTTCGCGAAAGGAAATAGAAAATACGGCTATAGCATGCACAACTATAGTGTAATAAAAAAGCATACTCACCAAAGTTGATCGATGACCCACAAAAAATAAAACATGAGTGGTTTCTTAAATGCGGTTATAACTAAACGAAAAATGAAGGTTCGCAAAAGGCGATAGAAATTACATGTACAAATTGGACAACTACAGTGCAATCCACAATTGTAGTCACCAAATCTGATTGATGGCCCAAAACAACTCAAATATGAGCACTTTCCTAAATATGGTTATAACTATAAAAAAAAGAAAGTTTGTGCAAAGCGATTAAAAATAAGCATATAGAATTAAAAATAAGCATACAGTACAATCCACAATCATACTAACCAAAGTTGATCAATGTCCTAGGAAAAGTCAAACTTGACCGATTTCCTAAATGCGGCTATAACTGTATAAAAAATTAAATTTCGCGAAACGTAATTTAAAATATGCTTATTGAATGCAAAACTATAGTACAATCCACAATCGTAGTCACCAAAGTTGATTGATTGTAGAACTACAGTGTAATCCACAAACGTAGTCACCAAAGCTGATCGATCGTCCATGAAAACTCAAACTCGAGTGGTTCCCTAAATGCGGCTAGAACTCAACAAAAAAAGAAGGTTTACGAAAGGTGATAGAAAATACAACTACAGAATGGAACACTAGAGTACAATCCATAATTGTAGTCACCAAAGTCGATTAATGGCCTACGAAAATTCAAACATTGGCAGTTTCGTATGTGTGGTTATAACTAAACGAAAAATGAAGGTTCGCGAAAGGAAATATAAAATACACGTATAGATTGCACAACAATAGTTATAGCTGCATTTAGGAAAATGCTCTTGTGGGTCATCAATCAACTTTGGTTACTACGATTGGGGATTGTACTATCTTTGTGCATTTTCTAAGCATACTTTTGATTTCCTTTCACAAACCTTCTTTTTTCATTTAGTTATAGCTGCATTTAGGAAAATGCTCGTGTTTAAGTTTTCGTGGGCTATCAATCAACTCTGGTGACTACGAATGTGGTTTACACTGTAGTTGTGCAGTCTATATGTGTATTTTCTATCGCATTTCGTGAACCCTCATTTTTCATTGAGTTATAGCCGCACTTAGCAAACCGCTTGTGTTTTAGTTTATCATGGGCCATCGATCAACTTTGGTGACTACCATTGTGGATTACACTATAGTTATCCATTTTGTACATTTATTTTCTATCGTCTTTCTCGAACCTTAATTTTTTGTTGAGTTATAGCCGCATTTAGGAAACTGATCGAGTTTGAGTTTTCATGGGCCATAACTTTGGTGACTTTGATTGTTGATTTTACTATAGTTGTGCATTCTGTACGCATATTTTTAATCGCTTTTCACAAACCTTCAGATTTTATTGAATTATAGCCCACAAAAACTCAAACACGAGCAGTTTCCTAAGTGTGACTATAACTCAACACAAATCGAAGGTTTGCAAAAGGCGATAGAAAATACGCGTATACAATAGACAACTATAGTGAATTGCACAATCGTAATCACTAAAGTTGATTGATGTCCATGAAAACTCAAACACGAGCAATTTCCTGAATGTGGCTATAACTCAACGAAAAATAAAGGTTCGCAAATGCCAATGGAAAATATGTGTACAAAATAGACAACTACAGTGCAATCCACAATCATAATCACCAAAGTTGATCGATGGCCAATTAGAACTCAAATATGAGTGGTTCGCTAAACTCAACTATACCTCATCAAAATATGAAGGTTTTAAAAATTCAATAGAAAATTCGAATATAGAATGGACAACTATAGTGCCAATATTAAGCATAGTTACCAAGGTTGATTGATGACCTACGAAAACTCAAATATGAGCGGTTCCTAATTGTGGCTAAAACTCACTAAACAATGAAGGTTCGTGAAAGGCGATAGAAAATACGCATATAGAATGCACAACTACAGTGTAATCTAGAAGCGTAGTCACCAAAGTTGGTTGATGGCCTAGAAAAACTCAAACACGTGCGGTTTCCTAAATATGGATATAACTCAACAAAAAATGAAGGTTTGCAAAATCTGATAGAAAATACACATATAGAATCCACAACTACAATGTAATTCACAATCGTAGTCACCAAAGTTGATTGATAGCCAAGAAAAATTCAAACATGAGCTATTTCCTAAATACGGTTATAACTCACAAAAAATGAAGCTTCGCAAAAAGGCAATAGAAAATTCGCGTATATAATGCAAAACTATAGTATAATCCACAAGCGTAGTCACCAAAGTTGATCAATGGCCCACAAAAACTCAAACACGATTGCTTTTAGAAATGCGGCTATAACTCAACAAATATGAAGGGTCACATAAGGCAATAGAAAATAAGTGTATAGAATGCACAACTACAGTGTAATCCACAAGCGTAGTCACCAAAGTTGATTGATGGCCCACAAAAACTCAAACATCAACAGTTTCCTAAATGTGGGTATAACTTAACAAAAAGTGCAAGTTCGCAAAAGGCAATAGAAAATACGCGTATAGAATGCCAAACTAGAGTGTAGTCACCAAAGTTGATTGATGGCCGATGAAAACTTAAACAAGAGCGGTTTCCTAAATGTGGTTATAGCTGAAAAAAAAATGAAAGTTAACGAAAGGCAATAGAAAATATGTGTACAGAATGGACAACTACATTGCAATCCAGAATCGTAGTCACCAATGTTGATCGATGGCCCACAAAGACTCAAACATGAGTGGTTTCCTAAATGCGGTTTTAAATCAACAAAAAATGATTGTTCACGAAAGGCGACAGAAAATAGGCGTATAGAATGCACAACTATAATGTAATCCACAAGCGTAGTCACCAAAGTTGATCGATGGCCTATGAAAACTCAAATTCAAGGAGTTTCCTAAATGTGGCTATAACTCGAGAAAAAATGATGTTTAATGAAAGGCGATTAAAAATATGCATACAAAATGCACAACTATAGTACACTCCACAATCGTACTTGACAAAGTTCATCAATGGCCCACAAAAACTCAAACAAGAGCGGTTTCCTAAATACGGCTATAACTCAACAAAAAATGAAGGTTTTTGAAAGGTGATTGAAAACACGCATATCGAATATAAAACTACAGTGTAATACACCAGCGTAGTCACTAAAGTTGATTGATGGCCCACAAAATCTCAAACTCGAGAGGTTTACTATATGTAGCTATAACCCAACAAAAAATGAAGGTTTGCGAAAGGCGATAGAAAATATAACTACATAATGGAACAGTAGAGTGCAATTGACAATCGTAGTCACCAAAGTTGATCGATGGTCTACAAAAATTCAAATATGAGCGGTTTCCTATGTGCGGCTATAACTCAACAATGCAATCCACAATTGTAGTCACCAAAGTTGATCGATAGCCCAGGAAAACTCAAACACGAGCGGTTTCCTAGGTGCGGCTATAACTCAACGAAAAATGAAGGTTCGTGAAAGGCTATGGAAAATATGCTTATAGAATGCACAACTACAGTGGAATCCACAATCGTACTCACCGAAGTTGATCGATGGCCCATGAAAACTCAAACATGGGTGATTCCCTAAGTGCGGCTATATAACTCAACAAAAAAATGAAGGTTTGTGAAAGTAATTAGAAAATATGTGTATGAAATGTACAACTATAGTGTAGTCAACAATCATAGTTAGTAAAGTTGATCGATGGTCCACAAAAACTCAAACAAGAGTGTTTTCCTAAATGTGGTTATAACTCAACAAAAAAGGAAGGTTCGCGAAAGGTGATAAAAAATACGTGTATGGAATGTACAACTATAGTGTAATCCATAATTGCAATCACCAAAGTTGATTGATGGCCCACAAAAATGCAAACTCGGGCGGTTTCCTAAATACAACTATAACTCAACAAAAAATGAAGGTTCGAAAAAGGCGATAGAAAATACACATATAGAATGGACAACTATAGTGCAATCCAAAATCGTAGTCACCAAAGTTGATCAATTGCCAATGAAAACTTCAAACACGAGCGGTTTCCTAAGTGCGGCTACATCTCAACGAAAAATGAAGATTCGTGAAAGGAAATAGAAAATACGCGTATAGAATGCACAACTACAATGTAATCCACTATCATAGTCAACAAAGTTGATTGATGGCACACGAAAATTAAAACACCCTATAACAAAAAATGAAGGTTCGCGAAAAGAAATACAAAATACTCATATATAATGCAGAACAACAGTGTAATCCACAATCGTAGTCACCAAAGTTGATCGATGGCCCACAAAAACTCAAACATGAGCAGTTTCCTAAATGCATAAAGAATGGAAACCTATATACAATCCACAATCATAGTCACCTAAGTTGATCTATTGCATACAGAAAATAAGCATACAAAATGGAAACCTATATGCAATCCACAATCATAGTCACCTAAGTTGATCTATCGCCCACGAAAACTCAAAACCGAGCGGTTTCCTAAATGCCAATATAACTCAACGAAAAATAAAGGTTCGCGAAAGGCGATAGAAAATATGTGTGCAAAATGGACAACTACAATGCAAACCACAATCGTGATCACCAAATTTTATCGATGGCGCAAAAAATCTCAAATACGAACAGTTTCCTAAATATGACTAGAACTTAACAAAAAATGAAGTTTCACGGAAGGCGAAAGAAAATACACTTATAGAATGGATAACTACAGTGTAATCCATAATCGTAGTCACAAAAGTTGATACATGGCGAGTAAAAACTCAAAGACAAGCGATTTCCTAAGTGTGGCTATAACTATACAAAAAATGAAGGTTCGCGAAAGGCGGTAGAAAATATGAGTATAGAATGTACAAATACAGTGTAATCGACAATCATAGTCACCAAAGTTGATCGATGGCCCAAGAAAATTGAAACATGAGCAGTTTCCTAAATGCAGCTATAACTCACCAAAAAATGAAGTTTCGCGTCAAGCGATAGAAAATACGCATATAAAATGCACAATTATAGTGTAATCCACAAGCGTAGTCACCAATGTTGATCGATGGCCCCCGTAAACTCAAACTCGAGCGATTTCCTAAATGCGGCTATAACTCAACAAAAAATGAATTTTTCTGAATGCTGATAGAAAATACACGTACATAATTGACAAATACTATGAAATCCAAAAATTTAGTCACCAAAGTTGATCAATGGCCCACAAAAACTCAAACATGAGCGGTTTTCTAAGTACAACTATAAATTAATGAAAATTTAAGATTCGCGAAAGGCGATAGAAAATATGTGTATAGTATGCACAACTACAGGGTAATTCACAATTGTAGTCACCAAAGTTGATCGATGGCCCCCGACAACTCAAATAGGAGCGTTTTTCTAAATGCAACTATGACCCAACAAAATATTAAAATTTGTGAAAGGCGATTAAAAATATGTGTACAGAATGCACAACTATAGTACAATTTGCAATCGTAGTCACCAAAGTTGACCGATGGCCCACGAAAAGTCAAACAGAAAGGTTTTCCTAAATACAGCTATAACTCAACAAAAAATGAAGGTTCGTGAAAGGCGATTAAAAATATGCATACATAATGCACAACTACATTCTAATCCACAAGCGTAGTCACCAAAGTTGATCAATTGCCCAATAAAACTCGAACATGAGTAGTTGTCCATTCTATACGCATATTTTCTATCGCCTTTCGTGAACCTTCATTTTTTGTTGAGTTATAGTCGCATTTAGGAAACTGCTCGAGCTTGCGTTTTCATGGGCCATAGGTCAACTTTGGTGACTATGCTTGTGGATTACATTGTAGTTCTACATTCTATACAGGTATTTTCTATCGCATTTCGTGAACCATCTTATTTTGTTGAGTTATATTTAGGAAACCGCTCATGTTTGAGTTTTTGTCGGCCATCGACCAACTTTGCTAACTACGATAGTGGATTGTACTGTAGTTGTGCATTTTGTACACATATATTTAATTGCCTTTCATGAACTTTCATTTTTTGCTAACTACGCTTGTGGATTACATTGTAGTTCTACATTTTATACACGTATTTTCTATCACCTTTCGCGAACCATCATATTTTGTTGAGTTATATTTAGGAAACTGCTCATGTTTGACTTTTTATCGGCCATCGACCAACTTTGTTGACTACAATAGTGGATTGTACTGTAGTTGTGCATTTTGTAGACATATATTTAATCGCCTTTCACGAACCATCATTTAATGTTGAGTTATAGGCGCATTTAGGAAACCGCTCGAGTTTGAGTTTTCCTGGGCCATCGATCAACTTTGGTGACTACGCTTGTGGATTACATTATAGTTGTGCATTCTATACACGTATTTTCTATCGCCTTTCCCAAACCTTCATTTTTTGTTGAGTTATAGCTACATTTGGGAAACCACTTGTGTTTCAGTTTTCGTGGGCCATCGATCAACTTTGGTGACTACGATTGTGGATTGTACTGTAGTTGTCAATTATTTATGCGTATTTTCTATCGCCTTTTGTGAACCTTTTTTTTTGTTGAGCTATAGCCAAATTTAGGAAAACTCTCATATTTGAGTTTTCTTGGGCCATCGATCAACTTTGGTGACTACTATTCTGTATAACATTGTAGTTGTTCATTCTATAAACATATTTTCTATTGCCTTCCGCGAACCTTCTTTTTTTGTTGAGTTATAGCCGCATTTAGGAAACCGCTTATGTTTGAGTTTTTATGGGCCATCAATCAACTTTGGTAACTACAATTGTGGATTGTGCTATAGTTGTGCATTCTATATGGATATTTTGAATCACCTTTCACGAACCTTCCTTTTTTGTTAACTTATAGCAACATTTAGGAAAATGCTCGTGTTTTAGTTTTCGTTGGCTATCGATCAACTTTGGTGACTATGATTATGGAATACACTATAGTTTTGCATTCTATACGCGTATTTTCTATTGCCTTTCGCGAACCTTAACTTTTCGATGAGTTATAGCCGCACTTATGAAATCGCTCGTGTTTGAGTTTTTTTAGGACGTCAATAAACTTTGGTGACTACGATAGTTGATTGCACTGTAGTTGTGCATTATCTACGCATATTTTTCATCACCTTTCACGAACCTTCATCTTTTGTTGAGTTATACCCGCATTTAGCAAAACGCTCGTGTTTGATATTTCGTGGGCCATCGTTCGATTTTGGTGACTACGCTAGTGGATTACACTATAGTTATGCATTCTATACGCGTATTTTCTATCGCCTTTGGTGGACATTCATTTTTTGTAGAGTTATAGCTGCATTTAGGAAACCGATCGTATTTGAGTTTTCATGGGTCATCGATCAACTTTGGTGACTACTATATTGGATTACACTATAGTTGTTCATTCTATACACATATTTTCTATCGCCTTTTGTGAACTTTCATTTTTTGTTGAGTTATAGCCGTATTTAGGAAATTGCTAATGTTTGAGTTTTTGTGCTCTATTAATCAACTTTCGTGAGTACGATTGTGGAATGTACTATAGTTGTGCATTTTGTACGCATATTTTTAATCGCCTTTCATGTACCTCCATTTTTTGTTGAGTTATGGCCATATTTATGAAAACTTTCATGTTTGAGCTTTCGTGTGCCATGGATGAACTCTGGTAACTACGATTGTTGATTACACTATAGTTTTTCATTCTATACACATATTTTATATTGCCTTTCGCGAACCTTCATTTTTCGTGTTTGAGTTTTTGTGGGCCATCGAACAAGTTTAGTGACTACGATTATGGATTGCAATGTAATTGTCCATTATGTATGCGTATTTTCTATCAGCCTTCTTAAAAACCTTCATTTTTTGTTGAGTTATAGCCGCATTTAGGAAACATCCCCAAGTTTGAGTTTTTCGAGGGCCATCATCGATCAATTTTGGTGACTACGATTGTGGATTGTATTGTAGTTGTGAAGTTATAGCTACACTTAGCGAACTGCTCGTGTTTGAGTTTTTGTGGGCGATTGATGAACTTTGTTGACTACGCTTATTGATTACAATGTAGTTTTGCATTCTCTAAGCATACTTTCTATCGCCTTTCGTGAATCTTCCTTTTTTGTTGAGTTATAACCTCATTTAGGAAATCGCTCATGTTCTAGTTTTTCGTGGGCCATCGATCAACTTTGGTGACTATGATTGTGGATTACACTATAGTTGTGCATTCTATATGCGTATTTTCTATCACCTTTCGCAAACCTTCACTTTTCGTTGGGTAGTAGCCGCACTTAGGAAACCACTCGTGTTTCAGTTTTCGTGGGTCGTCGATCAACTTCGGTTATTGCGATTGTGTATTTCACTGTAGTTGTCCATTTTATATGGGTATTTTCTATCACCTTTTTTCGAACCTTCATTTTTTGTTGAGTTATAGCCGCATGTAGGAAACCACTCATGTTTGTGTTTTTTTGGGTCATCGATCAACTTTTGTTGACTACGATTCTGGATTACACTGCAGTTGTGCATTCTGTACGAATTTTTTAATCACCTTACACGAACCTTCATTTTTTGTTGAGTTACAGACACATTTAGGAAAATGCTCATATTTGAGTATTCGTGGGCCATCAACAACTTTGGTGACTACGCTTGTGTATTACAATATAGTTGTGCATTCTATATGTGTATTTTCTATTGCCCTTAGCAAACCTTCATTTTTCATTGAGTTATAGCCGCATTTAGGAAACCATTGATGATTGAGATTTTGTGGGGCATCAATGAACTTTGATGACTAATATTGTAGATTGTACTGTAGTTGTGCATTTTATATGCATATTTTCTATCGCCTTTAACAAACCTTCATTTTTAGTTGAGTTATAGATGCATTTAGGAAACCGCTCGTGTTTGAGTTTCCATGGACCATCGATCAACTTTGGTGACTATGATTGTGGATTGTACTGCAGTTGTCCATTTTGTACGCAAATTTTTTTTCGCCTTTTGGGAACCTTTATCTTTTGTTGAGTTACAGCCGCATTTAAAAAACCACTTGTGTTTGAGTTTTCATGGGCCATCAATTAAATTTGGTGACTACACTTGTTGATTACATTGTAGTTGTTCATTCTATAAGCGTATTTTCTATTGCCTTTCGCGAACCTTCATTTTTTGTTGAGTTATACTGCACTTAGGAAACTGCTCATGTTTGAGTTTTCGTGGGCCATTCATCAACTTTGGTGACTACGATTGTGGATTGCACTATACTTGTCCATTTTGTACGTGTATTTTCTATCACCTTTTGTGAACCTTCCTTTTTTGTTTAGTGAAAAATTATATTTTCGAAAAAAGGATGATTTGGGTCTTCTCAGAATGACATTCTCTACAAAGCCCATTTCTCAGATTTTTCATAAAAAGATTCAAGAAAAATTCCTTTGTTACCTCTACTACTTCTACCTTTGAAAAAAATTTCTCTTTTTGGAGAACAACTTATGTTTTCAAAAAACGGATGGTCTAGGTCTCTTCAGCACACGAGCACCTATAAAACCCATTTTTTCGATTTTCCCAAAAAAAATTGTTTTGTAGATTCTATTTTTGAGGTGTGTTTTTGCATGTTGGTGAAAAATTCTTTTTTTGAAAAAACGACGGTCTAGGTCTATTCAGAACGACATTCTCTACAAAACCCATATCTCATATTTTTCATAAAAAAATTCGAAATTTTTGCATCTGTTACCTCTAATGCTTCTACTTTTCAAAAAAATCTATCTTTTCCAAGAACTTTTTTTAAAAAAATGGACGATTTTCTTGTCTTTAGTTGTCGAGTGCCAATAAAACCCATATTTTTTTTTTTCACAAAAAAAATTGTTTCGGAGATTCTATATTTGAGGGGTTCTTGCATGTTGGTGAAAAATTAAATTTTCGAAAAAAGGAGGATCTGGGTTTTACTCAGAATGACATTCTCTACAAATCTCATTTCTTAGATTTTTCAAAAAAAGATTCAAAATATTTTCCTCTGTTATCTCTACTACTTCTACTTTTCAAAAAAAAATAAAAATTCAAGAATAACTTAGCTTTTCAGAAAGAGGATGATCTGGGTTTACTCAGAACAACATTCTCTACAAAACCCATTTCTCAGATTTCTTATTAAAACATTCAAAAAAATTCCCTCTGTTACCTCCACTGCTTCTACTTTTCAAAAAAATCTATCTTTTTCAAAAATCGGTCGAGCTAGTTCTCTTGAGCACACAAGTACCTATAAAACCCATATTTTCAATTTCCCCAAAAAAAATTGTTTCTTAGATTTTTTGAGGGGTTCTTGCATGTTGGTGAAATATTAGTTTTTTGAAAAAAGAATGATCCAAGCCTACTCAGAATGACATTCTCTACAAAACCCATTTATCCAATTTTTCATAAAAAAATTCAAAAAATTTGCATCTGTTACCTGTACTGCTTTTTCAAAAAAATCTTTTCAAGAAGAACTTATTTTCTCAAAAAACTGACAATTCGGTTTCTTTACAACACGAGTAGTTTCCTAAATGCAGCTATAACTCAACGAAAAATGAAGGTTAGTGAAAGAAATAGAAAATACTAGTACATAATGGACAACTACAGTGCAATCCACAACCGTAGTCACCAAAGTTGATCAATGGCCCACGAAAACTCAAATATGAGTAGTTTCCTAAATGCAGTTATAACTAAACAAAAAATCAAACTGCTCGTGTTTGAGTTTTCGTGGTCCATTGATCAACTTTGGTGACTATGATAGCAGATTGCACTATACTTGTGCATTCTATACGTGTATTTTCTATCGCCTTTCAAAAACCTTCATTTTTTGTTGAGTTATAGCTGCATTTACGAAACCGCTCATGTTTGAGTTTTTGTGGGCCATCAATAAACTTTGGTGAGTGCAATTGTGGATTGCACCGTAGTTGTACATTTTGTACGCATATTTTTAATCACCATCGATCAATTTTGAGGACTACGATTGTGGATTACATTGTAGTTGTGCATTCTATGAACGTATTTTCTGTTGCTTTTCAAAAACCTTCATTTTTTTGTTTAGTTATAGCTGCACTTAGGAAACCGTCCGTGTTTGAGTTTTTGTGGTCCATCGATCAACTTGGGTGACTACAATTGTGGACTGCACTATAGTTGCACATTCTGTACAATCCACAATCATAGTCACCAAAGTTGATCGATGGCCCACGAAAACTCAAACATAAGCGATTTCTTAAATGTAGCTATATCACAACGAAAAATGAAGGTTCGTGAAAGGTGATAGAAAATACGCATATAGAATGCACATCTACAGTGTAATCGAGAATCCTAGTCTTTAAGTTAAGCGATGGCACACGAAAACTCAAACATGAGCGTTTTCCTAAATGCGACTATAACTCAAAAAAAAATAAAGGTTCGTGAAAGGCGATAAAAAATATGCGTACATAATGCAAAACTACAGTACAATCCACAATTGTAGTCGCCAAAGTTGATCGATAGCCCACAAAAACTATAAGATGAGATGTTTACTAAATGAGATTATAACTCAACAAAAAATGAAGGTTCGTGAAAAGTGATATAAAATTCGTTTATAAATAGCACAACTACAGTGTAACACACAAGCCTAGTCACCAAAGTTGGTCAATAGTTCAGAAAAACTGAAACACGTGTGGTTTCCTAAATATGGATATAACTCAAAAAAAAATGAAGGTTCGCGACAGGTGATAGAAAATACACGTATAAAATACACAACTATAGCGTAATCCACAATCGTAGTCACCAAATTTGATTGATGGCCCACAAAACCTCAAACACGACTCATTTCCAAAACGCGGCTATAACTCAACAAATATGAAGGTTCATGAAAGGCAATAGAAAATAAGTGTATATAATGCACAACTACAGTGTAATTCACAAGCGTAGTCACAAAAGTTGATTGATGGTCCACAAAAACTAAAACACGAACAGTTTCCTAAGTGGGGCTATAATTCAATGAAAAATAAAGGTTCATGAAAGGCGAAAGAAAATACACATATAGAGTGCACAACTACAATGTAATCCACAATCGTAGTCACCAAAGTTGATCGATGGCCCATGAAAATGCAAACATGATTGTCTTTCTAAATGCGGCTATAACTCAACAAAAAATGAAGGATCGTGAAACGCGATTAAAAGTATGCATACAAAATGCACAACTACAATATAGTCCAAAATCGTAGTCACCAAAGTTGATCGATGGCCCACAACAACTCAAACATGAGTGGTCTCCTACGTGTGGCTATAACTCAACAAAAAATGAATGTTCATGAAAGGCGATAGAAAATACACATATAGAATGGACAAGTAGAGTGCAATCCATAATCGTAGTCAACAACATTCATCAATGGCCCACGAAAACTCAAATACGAGCATTTTCCTAATTGCTTCTATAACTCAAGAAAAAATGTTAGTGAAAGGCGATAAAAAATATGTGTATACAATGCACAACTCCAGTACATTCCACAATCATAGTCACCAAAGTTGATTGATGGCCCACAAAAACTCAAACATGAACGGTTTCCGAAATACCGCTATAACTCAACAAAAAGTGAAGATTAATGAAAGGCAATAGAAAATACGAGTATAGAATGCATAATACAGTGTAATCAGCAAAGTTGATCGATGGCCCATAAAAACTCAAACACGAGTGGTTTCTTAAATGTAACTATAAGTCAACAAAAAATGAAGGTTCATGAAAAGCAATAGAAAATATGCGTACAAAATGAACAACTATAGTGCAATCCACAATCGTACTCACCAAAATTGATCGATGGCCCACAAAAAATCAAATTCGAGTGGTTTCCTTACTACGGATATAACTCGAGAAAAAATAAAGGTTTATGAAACGCGATTAAGAATATGCATACAAAATGTATAACTACAGTACAATCCACAACGTAGTCACCAAAGTTGATCAATGGCCCAAGAAAAGTCAAACTCGAGCACTTTCCTCAATGTGGCTATAAGTCAACAAAAAATGAAGGTTCACAAAAGGCGATAGAAAATTCACGTACAAAATGGACAACTATAGTGCAATCCACGATCGTAGTCACCAAAGTTCATTGATGGCCCACGAAAACTCAAACACGAGCGATTTCCTAAGTAAAGCTATAACTCAACAAAAAATGAAGGTTCGCAAAAGGTGATAGAAAATACGCATATAGAGTGCACAACTATGATGTAATCCACAAGCATAATCACTAAAGTCTATTAATGGCCCACGAAAACTCAAACTAGAGCGGTTTCCAAAATGCGGCTATAACTCACCGAAAAATGAAAGTTCGGGAAAGTCGATAAAAAATACACGTATAAAATGCACAACTACAGTGTAATGCACAATTGTAAAGTTAATCGATGGTCCACAAAAACTCAAAACTGAGCGTATCCCTAAAATTCAGCTATAACCCAATGAAAAAGGAAGGTTCATGAAAGGAAATAGAAAATACGCTTACAAATTGGACAACTATAGTGCAATCCACAATTGAAGTCACAAAATTTGATTGATGGCCCACGAAAACTCAAACACGAACGACTTCCAAAATGCAGCTATAACTTAAGAAAAAATGAAGCTTCGCAAAAGGTGATAGAAAATACATGTATACTATAAACAACTACAATATAATCCATAATAGTAGTCACCATAGTTGATCGTTGGGGCTCGAAAAGTCAAACACGAATGTTTTCCTAAATGCGGCTATAACTCAATAAAAGCTAAAGGTTCGTGAAAGGCAATTAAAAATATGCGTACAGAATGCCCAACTACAATACAATCCACAACCAAAGTCGCCAAAGTTGATCCATTGCCCAGAAAAACTCAAAAGAGAGCGGTTTCCTAAATGCGGCTATAACTCAAAAAAAAAGAAATTTCACAAAACCAAAGTTGATCGATGGCGCACAAAAACTGAAACACGAGTGGTTTCTGAAATGCAGCTATAACTCAACGAAAAATGATAGTTCAAAAAAGGCAATACAAAATACGCGTACAAAATGGACAACTACAATACAATCCACAATCGTAGTCACCAAAGTTGTTCGAATACCCACGAAAATGCAAACATGAGCAGTTTCCTAAGTACATCTATAACTCAAAGAAAAATGAAGGTTCATGAAAGTTGATAGAAAATACGTGTATAGAAAGCACAACTACAGCGTAATCCACAATAGTAGTCACCAAAGATTATCGGATGCTCAGAAAAACTCAAACACGGGCGTTTTCCTAAATGTGGCTATAACTCAACAAAAAATGAAGGTTTGTGAAACGTGATTAAAACTATGCGGAAAAAATGCACAACGATAGTACAATCCGCAATTGTAGTCACCAAAGTTGATTGATGACCCACAAACAGTCAAAAATTAGCAGTTTCCTAAATATAGCTATAATTCAACAAGACATGAAGATTCACAATCCACAATAGTAGTCACCAAAGTTGATTCATTGGCCCACAAAAACTCAACCATGAGCAGTTTCCTCAATGCAAAAAAAAAAGAAGGTTAATGAAAGGCGATTCAAAATATGCGTATAGAATGCACAACTACAGTAAAATCCACCATCGTAGTCACCAGAGTTAATTGATAGCCCACAAAAAATCAAACATAAGCAGTTTCCTAAATGTGGCTATAACTCAACAAAACATGAAAGTTCATGGAAGGTGATAGAAAATACTAGTATAGAATGCACAACTACAGTGTAATCCACAAGCATAGTCACCAAAGTTGATTGATGGACCACGAAAACTCAAACTCAAGTGGTTTCCCAAATGCAGCTATAAATCAAGAAAAAATTAAGGATCATGAAAAGTACAAAATGGATAACTACAGTGAAATCCATAATCGTAGTCAACAAAATTGATCGATGGTCCATGAAAACTCAAACACGAGTGGTTTCTTAAGTGTGGCTAAAAGTGAAGAAAAATTTAGGTATGTAAAAGGCGATAGAAAATATGTTTATATAATGAACAATTACAGTGTAATCCACAATCGTTATCACCAAAGTTGCTAGATGTCCAACGAAAACTCAAATATGAGTGGTTTTCTAAATGCGGCTATAACTTTAACAAAAAATGGAGGTTTAGAAAAGGAAATAGAAAATACATGTATAGAATGGACTACTATAGTCCAATCCACCATCGTAGTCACTAGAGTTGATCAATTGCCCATGAAAACTCAAACATGAGCAGTCTCCTAAATGCGGCTATAACTCAACAAAAAATGAAGGTTCATGAAAAGTGATAGAAAATATGCATATAGAACGCGCAACTGCAGTGTAATCAACAAGCGTAGTCTCCAAAGTTGATCGATGGCCCACGAAAAGTCAAGCATGAGCAGTTTCCCAAATCGTAGTCACCAAAGTTGATCGATGGCCCACGAAAACTCAAACACGAGCGGTTTCATAAATGTGGCTATAACTCAACGAAAAATGAAAGTTTGCGAAAGGCAATAGAAAATATGTGTATAGAATGCACAACTAAAGTAATATGTGTAATATGTGAGTTTTTGTGGGCCATCGATCAACTTTGGTGACTACGATTGTGGATTGCATTATAGTTGTGCATTATGTACGCATATTTTTAATCGGCTTTCGCAAACCTTCACTTTTTGGCGAGTTATTGCCGCATTTAGTAAAATGCTCGTGTTTGAGTTTTCCATCGATCAACTTTGGTGACTACGATTATGGATTCACTGTAGTTGTGCATTCTATTTGCATATTTTGTATCACTTTTTGCAAACCTTCAATTTTTGTTGAGCTATACCCGCATTTACGAAACCGCTCGTGTTTGAGTTTTTGTGGGCCATCGATCAACTTTGGTGACTACGATTGTGGATTGTACTGTATTTGAATTTTCGTGTGGCATCGATCAACTTTTGTGACTACGATTGTGGATTGGAATGTAGTTGTGCATTTTATATGGATATTTTATATCGCCTTTTGCCAACCTTCAATTTTTGTTGAGTTATAGCTGCACATAGGAAAATGCTCGTATTTGAGTTTTGGTGGGCCATCAATCAACTTTGGTGACTACGATTGTGGATTGCACTATAGTTGTACATTTTATATGCATATTTTCTATCACCTTCGCACCTTAATTTTTTGTTGAGTTATAGCTGCAAATAGCAAACCACTCGTATTTGTGTTTTCGTGGGCCATCAATCAACTTTGGTGACTACAATTGTGGATTGCATTGTATTTTTCCAATCTATATGCGTATTTTCTATTGCCTTTCGCGAACCTTCATTTTTTCATATAGTTATGGCTGCATTTAAGAAACTGCTCATGTTTGAGTTTACGTGGGCCATCGATCAACTTTGGTGATTATGTTTGTGTATTGCACTATAGTTGTCCATTTTGTACATTTATTTCTATTTCCTTTAATGAAGCTTCATTTTTTGTTGAGTTATAGTTGCATTTAGGAAACTACTAGTGTTTGAGTTTTTGTGAGCCATTGATCAGCTTTGATGACTACGCTTGTGGAATGTACTGTAGTTGTGCATTCTATACGCATATGTTTAATTGCCTTTCATGAAAATTCATTTTTTGTTGAGTGTTTGCCGCATTTATGACAACGCTTGTGTTTAAGTGTTCATGGGCCATTAATCAACTTTGGTGACTATGATTGTGGATTACACTGTAGTTGTGCACTCTATAAAAACCATATTTTGATTTTCCCAACAACAACAAAAAAATTCGTAGATTCTATTTATGAGGGGTTCTTGCATGTTGTTGAAAAATTAGTTTTTCGAAAAAAAGACGATTTTGGTCTACTCAGAACGACAATCTCTACAAAACCCATATTTTTGATTTTCCCAGAAAAAATTGTTTCGTAGATTCTATTTTTGAGGGGTTTTTTCATGTTGGTGAAATATTAGTTTTTTTGAAAAAGGATGATCTAGGTGTACTTAGAATGACATTCTCTACATAACCCATTTATCCTATTTTTCGTAAAAAGATTCAAAAAATTTGCCTCAGTAACCTCTACTGCTTCTAATTTTCAAAAAAATATATCTATTTTAAGAAGTTTTTTTTTTCAAAAAATGGACAATCTGGGTCTGTTTAGCACACAAACACCTATAAATCCCATATTTTTTATTTTCCAAAAAAAAAAGTTTTGTAGATTCTATTTTTGAAGGGTTCTTGCATGTTGGTGAAAAATTAGTTTTTCGAAAAAAGGAATATCTGGGTTTACTCATAATCACATTCTCTACAAAACCCATTTCTCAAATTTTTCATAAAAATATTCAAAAAAGTTGTCTCTATATTTCTCAAAAATTGGACGATCTATGTCTTTTTAGCACACACCCCTATAAAACCCATATTTTTTATTTTCCCTAAAAAAAAAAATTGTAGATTCTTTATTTGATGGATTCTTGCATGTTCGTGAAAAATTAGTTTTTCAAAAAAAGGACAATCTGGGTCTTCTCAAAATGACATTTTCTACAAAACCCATTTGTCAGATTTTTCATAGAAAGATTCAAAAAAATTGCCTCTATTACCCCTACTGCTTCTACTTTTCAAAAAAACTATCTTTTTCAAGAAACAACATATTTTTTCAAAAAGTGGACGATCTAGGGTCTCTTTAGCTCTCAATCACCTATAAAACCCATATTTTCAATTTTCCCTAAAAAGAATCTTTCGTAGATTCTATTTTTGAGGGGTTCTTGCATGTTGGTGAAAAATTAGTTTTTCCAAAAAAAGACGATTTGTGTCGACTCAGAATGACATTCTCTTCAAAATCCATTTGTTAGGTATTTCATAAAAAGTTTCAAAAAATTTACCTTAACCTTTACTGCTTCGACTCTTCAAAAAGCTCTAACTTTTTTAAGAATAACTTATTTTTTTAAAAATCGGACAATCTAGGCTCACCTATAAAAACCATATTTCGATTTTCCAAAAAAAATTGTTTCGTAGATTATTTTTTATAGGGGTTCTTGCATGTTGTTTAAAAATTAGTTTTTCAAAAAAATGATGATCTTGGTATACTCAAAATGACAGTCTCTACAAAACCCATTTATCCCATTTTTCATAAAAAGATTTAAAAAAATTGCGTCTCTTACCTCTACTGCTTCTACTTTTCAAAAAAATATTTTTCAAGAACTTATATTCTCAAAAAAAGGTTGATCCGTCTCTCATTAGAACACGAGCGGTTTCCGAAATGCGGCTATAACTAAATGAAAAATGAAGGTTCACGAAAGGCGATAGAAAGTACGCATCCAAAATGGAAAACTATAGTGCAATCCACAATCGTAGTCACAAAAGTTGATCAATGGCCCACGAAAACTCAAACACGAGCGGTTTCCTAAATGCGGCTATAACTCCAAAAAAAATGAAGGTTCATGAAAGGCGATAGAAAAGACACTTATACAATGCTCAACTATAGTGTAATCCACAATCATACTCACCAAAGTGGATTGATGGCCTACGAAAACTAAAAGTTGAGCGGTTTCCTAAATGTTGCTATAACTGAACAAAAAATGAAGGTTTGTGAAAGGCGATACAAAATAACCGTACAAAATTGACAACTATAGTGCAATCCACAATCATAGTCGCCAAAGTTGATCGCTGGCCCATGAAAACTCAAACACGAGCGGTTTCCTAAGTGAGGCTATAACTCAACGAAAAAATGACATTTGCGAAAGGTGATAGAAAATATGCATATAGAATGCACAACTTTAGTGTAATTCACAATCGTAGTCACCAAAGTTGCTTGATAGCCAATGAGAACTCAACCACGAGCATTTTCCTAAATGAGGCTATAACTCAACAAAAACATGAAAGTTAATGAAAGGAAATTAAAAATGCACAACCAGAGTACAATCCACAATCGTAGTCACCAAAGTTCATTAATGGGCATTCAAGACTCAAAGATGAAAGGTTTCCTAAATGCGGCTACAACTCAACAAAAACTAAAGGTTCATGAAAAGCGATTGAAAATACGGCTATAGAATGGACAACTACAGTGCACTCCATAATCGTAGTCACCAAAGTTGATCAATGGCCCACGAAAAATAAAAAAGTCCAGCTATATCTCAACAAAAAATGAAGGTTCACGAAAGACGATAGAAAATACGCATATAGAATGCACTACATTGTAAATCACAAGCGTAGTCACCAAATCTGATCGATGGTCCCCAAAAACACAAGCTTAAGTGGTTTTTCCTAAATGAGGCTAGAACTCAAAAAACAATGAAGGTTCGCAAAAGGCGATAGAAAATATGCATACAAAATGGACAACTATAGAGCAATTCATAATCATAATCACCAAGGATGATTGATGGCCCATGAAAACTCAAACATAATTGTTTTCCTAAATGCGGCTATAACTCAACAAAAAGTGAAGGTTCGTGAAAGGGGATTAGGAATATGGGTACATAATGCACAACTACAGTACAATTCACAATCGTAGTCACCAAAGTTCATTGATGGCCAATAAAAACTCAAACATCAACAATTTCCTAAATGCGGGTATAAATCAACAAAAAATGTTCACGAAAGGCAATAGAAAATACGCACATTGAATGCACAACTGCAGTGTAGTAACCAAAGTTGATTGATCGCCTAGGAAAACTCAACTCAATCAATTTCCTAAATGTGCCTATAACTCAACAGAAAATGAAGGTTCTCGAAAGGCGATAAGAAATACATGTATAGAATGCACAACTACAGTGTAATCTACAATCATAGTCACCAAAGTTGATTGATGGCCCATGAAAACTTAAACACGAGCGGTTTCCTAAATGTGGTTATAGCTGAACAAAAAAAAAAATTTCAGGAAAGGCGATAGAAAATATGCATATAGAATGGACAACTACAGTGCAATCCAGAATCGTAGTCACCAAAGTTGATCGATTTCCCACAAAGACTCAAACACGAGTGGTTTCCTAAATGCGGCCTTAAGTCAACAAAAAAAGATTGTTCGCAAAAGGCGATAGAAAATACGCGTATAGAATGCACAATTACAATGTAATCCACAAGCATAGTCACCAAAGTTGATCGATCGATGGCCTACGAAAATTCAAACTCGACCGGTTTCCTAATGTGGCTATAACTCAAGAAAAAATGATATTTCATGAAAGGCCATTAAAAATATGCATACAAAATGCACAACTATAGTACAATCCATAATCGTTGTTGACAAAGTTCATCAATGGCCCACAAAAACTCAAACATGAGTGGTTTCCTAAATGTGGCTATAACTCAATAAAAAATGAAGGTTTCTGAAAGGCGATAGAAAATATGCATATAGAATGTACAACTATAGTGTAAACCACAAGCGTAGTCACCAAAACTGATTGATGGCCCACAAAAACTCAAACACGAGTGTTTTCCTAAATTCAACTATAACTCAGAAAAAAACCAAGGTTCACGAAAGTCAATAGAAAATATGCATACAAAATCCACAACTACAGTGCAATCCACAATTGTAGTCACCAAAATTGACCGATGGCCCACGAAAACTCAAACATGAGCGGTTTCCTATATGTGGCTATAACTAAACAAAAAATGAAGGTTCACGAAATGGATAGAAAAACCGCTTATAGATTATACAACTATAGTTTCATCCACAAGGATAGTCAGCAAAGTGGATCAATGGCCCACGAATACTCAAACGCGAGTGGTTTCCTAAATTTGGCTATAACTCATCAAAACATGAAGATTTGCGAAAGGTTATAGAAAATACATGTAGAGAATGGACAACTACACTGCAATCCACAATTATTGTCATTATAGTTGATTGATGGCCTACGAAAACTTAAACATGAGCGGTTTCCTAGGTGCAACTATGACTATAGTGTAATCCACAATCGTAGTCAACAAAGTTGATTGATGGCCCACGATCAACTTTGGTGACTACGATTATCTATTGCACTATATTTGTCCATTCTATACGTGTATTTTCTATCGATTTTCGCAAACCTTCATTTTTTGTTGAGTTATAGCCGCATTCAGCAAACCGCTCGAGTTTGACTTTTCATGGGCTATCGATACCTCAAATTTGGTGACAACGCTTGCGGTTTCCTAAGTGCATCTATAACGCTACAAAAAATGAAGGTTCATGAAAGGCAATAACTCAACAAAAAATAAAAGTTCACGAAAGGTGATAGAAAATATGCATATAGATTGCAAACTATAGTGTAATCCACAATCGTAGTCACCAAATTTGATTGATGGCCCACGAAAACTCAAACATGAGCGATTTCCTAAGTGCGGCTATAACTCAACGAAAAAGTGAAGGTTCACGAAAAGCAATAGAAAATACGCATATAGAATCCATAACAACAATATAATCCACAAGCATAATCAACAAAGTTGATCAATGGCCCACAAAAATTGAAACACAAGGGGTTTCCTAAATGCGGCTATAACTCAACAGAAAATGAAGGTTCGCAAAAGGTGATAGAAAATTAGCATTTATAATGCAAAACTATAGTGCAATGGACAATCATAGACACCAAAGTAGATTGATGGCGTAGGAAAAGTTAACCATGAGCGGTTTCCTAAATGTGGCTATAACTCAAACAAAAAATGAAGGTTCACGAAATGCGATAGAAAACATGCGTAAAAAATGGACAACTACAGTGTAATCCACAATTGTAGTCACCAAACCTGATCGATGGCCCATGAAAACTCAAACACGAGCGTTTTCTTAAATGCGACTACAATTCAACTAAAAATGAAGGTTGATGAAAGGTAATTAAAAGTATGCATACAAAATGCACAACTATAGTACAATACACAATCATAGTCACCAAAGTTGATCGATGGCCCACAAAAACTCAAACACGAGTAGTTTCCTAAATGTCGTTGTAACTCAACAAATAAAGACGATTTGCGAAAAGTAATAGAAAATTAGCGTTCATAATGCACAACTCCAGTGCAATCCACAATCATAGTCAACAAAGTAGATCGATGGCCCATGAAAACTCAACCATGAGTGGTTTGCTAAATGCGGCTATAACTCAACATAAACTGAAGGTTCATGAAAGGCAATAGAAAATATGCGTACAAAATAGACAACTATAGTGCAATCCACAATTGTAGTCACCAAAGTTGATCGATGGCCAAGGAAAACTGAAACATGAGTGTTTACCTAAATTCGGCTATAACTCAACACAAAATGAAGGTTCGCGACAGCCGATAGAAAATACGGGTATGTAATCTAGAACTATAGTGTAATCCACAAGGTAGTCACCATAGTTAATTGACGCCCACGAAAACTCAAACTCGAGCAGTTTTATAAATGCGACTATAACTCAACAAAAAGAAAAGGTTCATCGATCAACTTTGGTGATAGCGCTTGTGGATTACATTGTAATTTGGCATTCTATACGTGTATTTTCTATCACCTTTCGCGAACATTCGTTTTTTGTTGAGTTATAGCCACATTTAGGAAACAGCTCATGTTTGAGTTTTCGTGGGTCATCGATCAACTTTGGTGACTACGATTGTGGATTTCAATCTAGTTGTCTATTTTGTACATGTCTTTTCTATCACCTTTCGCGAACCTTCAATTTTTGTTAGGTTTTACCTGCATATAGGAAACCTCTGGAGTTCGAGGTTTCATGCGGCATCGATCAACTTTTGTGACTTCACTTGTGGATTACATGATAGTTGTGCATTCCATATGCGTATTTTTTATCGCCTTTCGCGATCCTTCATTTTTTGTAGAGTTATAGGTGCATTTAGGAAAACACTCATGTTTGTGTTTTTATGGGCCATCAGTCAACTTTGGTGACTACATTTGAGGATCGTACTTTAGTTGTGCATTTTGTATGCATATTTTTAATTGCCTTTCACAAACCTTCATTTTTTGTTGAGTTATAGCCACACTTAGGAAAACGAACGTGTTTGAGTTTTCCTGGGCCATTGATCAACTTTGGTGACTACAATTGTGGATTACACTATATTTGTGTGCTCCATACATGTATTTTCTATTGCTTTAAGTGAACCTTCATTTTCGGTTGTGTCATAGCCGCATTTAGGAAACCGCTCATGTTTGAGTTTTTGTGGGCCATTAAACAACATTGGTGACTGCGATTGTGAATTACACTGTAGTTGTCCATTTTGCATGCGTATTTGCTATCGCGTTTCACAAACCTTCATTTTTTGTTGAGTTATAGCCGCATTTAAAAAACTGATCGTGTTTGTTTTTTTATGGGCCATTGAACAACACTGGTGACTATGATTGTGAATTACACAGTAGTTGTCCATTTTGTATGCGTATTTTCTATCGCATTTCACAAACCTTCAGTTTTTGTTGAGTTATAGCCACACTTAGGAAAATGAACATGTTTGAGTTTTCATGGGCCATCGATCAACTTTTGTGACAACGCTTATGGATTACACTATAGTTGAGCATTTTATGCGTGTATTTTCTATTGCCTTTCGCGAACCTTAATTTTTCATTGAATTATAGCCGCACTTAGGAAACCATACGTGTTTGAGTGTTTGTGGGCAATCGATAAACTTTGGTGACTAGGATTGTGGATTGCATTGTAGTTGTCTATTTTGTACACGTATTTTCTATTGCTTTTCACTAACCTTTTTTTTTTTAAGAGTGAAAATTTAGTTTCTCAATAAAAGGATTATCTAGGTTTACTTATAACGACATTCTCTACAAAACCCATTTCTCAAAATTTTCATAAAAAGATAGAAAAAAATTTCCTCTGTTACCTCAACTTCTTCTACCTTTCAAAAAAATATATCATTTTCAAGAATAACTTATTTTTTCAGAAAACAGATGAATTGGGTCTCTTTAGCACACGAGCACCTATAAAAACAATATTTTTATTTTCCCAAAAAAGATTGTTTCGTAGATTCTATTTTCGAGGGGTTCTTGCATGTTGTTGAAAAAATAGTTTTTTTTCAAAAAGGACGATCTGGGTCTACTTAGAACGACATTCTCTACAAAACCCATTTCTCAGATTATTCATAAAAAGATTGAAACATTTACCTTTGTTACCTCCATTGCTTCTACTTTTCAAAAAAATCTATGTTTTTCAAGAACAACTTATTTTTTCAAAAACCAGACAATCTGGGTCACTTGAGTACATGACTACCTATAAAAACCCATATATTTTATTTTCCCAAAGAAAATTGTTTTGTATATTCTATTGTTGAGGGGTTCTAGCATGTTGCTGAAATATTAGTTTTTCAAAAAAAGGACGATCTGTATATTCATAATGACATTCTCTACAGAAACCCATTTATCCCATTTTTCATTAATAGATTGAAAAAATTTGCCACTTTACCTCTACTACTTCTACTTTTCAAAAAAATATATCTTTTTCAAGAAGAAGTTATTTTTTCAAAAAATAGACGATCTGGGTTTCTTTAGCACACAAACACCTATAAAACCCTTATTTTTTATTTTCCAAAAAAAATAGTTTCGTAGATTCTATTTTTGAGGGGTTCTTGCATGTTCGTCAAATAATAGGTTTTTGAAAGCTTAAACTCAAATGGCCCACGAAAATTCAAACATGATTGGTTTCCTAAGTGCTAGAGTGTAAACCACAATCGTAGTTACCAAAGTTAATCGATGCCCCACGAAAACTCAAACATGAGCGGTTTCCTAAATGCGGCTATAACTCAACAAAAAATGAATGTTTTTTAAAAGTGATATAAAAATATGCATATAAAATGCACAACTACAATGTAATCCACAAGTGTAGTCACCAAAGTTGATAGATGGCCCACGAAAAATCAAACACGATTAATTTCCTAAATGCAGCTATAACTCAACAAAAAATGAAGGTTCACGAGAGGCGATAGAAAATTAGTGTTCATAATGCACAACTATAATGCAATCCACAATTGTAGTCACAAAAGTTGATCGATGGCCCACAAAAACTCAAACATGAGCAGTTTCATAAATGTAGCTATAACTCAACAAAAAATGAAGGTTCACAAAAGGCGATAGAAAATACGCATACAAAATTGACAACTATAGTGCAATCCACAATCATAGTCATGAAAGTCGATAGATGGCCCACGAAACCTCAAAGATGAATGATTTCCTAAATGCGATTATAATTCAAAAAAAACTGAATGTTCACGAAAGGCGAAAGAAAATACTAGAATGGACAACTACAATTCAATCCACAATCATAGTCAACAGAGTTGATCGATGGCCCATGAAAACTCAAACATGAGCGGTTTCATAAATGCGGCTATAACACAAGAAAAAATAAAGGTTCACGAAAGGCCATAGAAAATACGCGTACAAAATTATCAACTACAGTGCAATCCACAATTGTAGTCACCAAAGTTGATTGATGGCCCATGAAAACTCAAACATGCTTGGTTTCATAAATGCAGCTATAACTCAACAAAAAATAAAGATTCACGAAATACGATAGAAAATATGCATAAAAAATAGACAACTACAGTGCAATCCACAATTGTAGTCACCAAAGTTGATCAGTGGCTCATCAAAAATCTAACTAAAGCAGTTTCTCAAATGCGTGTATAACTCAACAAAAAATGAAGGTTTGCAAAAGGGGATAATAAATAAATGTACAAAATTGACAAGTACAATGGAATCCACAATTGTAGTCACCAAATTTGATCAATGGCCCATGAAAACTCAAACACGAGCGGTTTCCTAAATGTGGCTATGACTCAACAAAACATGAAGGTTCGCGAAAGGCGATAGAAAATACGCGCATATAGAATGCACAACTACAGTGTAATACACAAGCATAGTCACCAAAGTTGATCGATGGCCCATGAAAACTCAAACACGAGTGGTTTCCTAAATACGGTAACAACTCAACAAAATATGAAGGTTTGTAATAGCCGACAGAAAATAAACAACTACATTGGAATCCACAATCGTAGTCACAAAGTTGATCCATGGCCCACGAAAAACTCAAACACGTGTGGTTTTTTAAGTGCGGCTATAACTCAACGAAAATTGAAGGTTCGTAAAAAGCGGTAGAAAATACGCGTATAGAATGCACAACTACAATGTAATCCACTATCGTTGTCACCAAAGCTGATCGATAGTCGACGAAAACTCAAACACAAGTGTTTTTCTAAATGCAGCTATAACTCAACAAAAAATTAAGGTTCATGAAATGCGATTGAAAATTAATGTTCATAATGCACAACTATAGTGCTATCCACAATCGTAGTTACCAAAGTCAAACAATGGTCCACAAAAACTCAAACATGAGCAATTTCCTAAATTCGCCTATAACTAAAAAAATAAATGAAAGTTCGCAAAATGCAATAGAAAATACGCGTATAGAATGCACAACTATAGTTTAATCCACAAAAGAAGTCACCAAGGATGATCGATGGCCGGAAAAAAGTGAAACAAGTGCGGTTTCCTCAAGGCAGATATAACTAACCAAGAAAAGAAGGTTCGCGAAAGGTGATAGAAACTACGCATAAAAAATGGACAAGTACAGTGCAATCCACAATCGTTGTCACCAAACTTGATCGATGGTCCACGAAAAACTCAAACACGAGCGGTTTCAAAATTATGCGTACAAAATGCACAACGATACAGTACAATGCACAATTGTGGTTACCAAAGTTGATCGATGGCCTCGAAAACTCAAACTCGAGCGTTTTCCTCAATACAACTATAACTCAACATAAAATGAAGGTTCGTAAAAGCCGATAGAAAATATACATACAAAATGGACAACTATAGTGCAATCCACAATCGTAGTCAGAAACTTGATCGGTGGCCCATGAAAACTCGAACACGTGCGGTTTCCTAAGTGTAGCTATAACTCAATGAAAATTGAAGGTTCGCAAAAGGTGATGCAAAATACGCATATAGAATGCACAACTACAGTGTAATCCACAATCGTAGTCACCAAAGTTGAACAATGACTCACAAAAACTCAAGAACCAATAAAGGTTCGTGAAAGGAAATTAAAAATATGTGTATAGAATGCACAACTATAGTACAATCCAGAATCATAGTCACCAAAGTTGATTGATGGCCCACAAAACTCAATCACGAGTGTTTTCCTAAATGCGGCTATAGAGAAAATGAAGGTTCGTCAAAGGCGATAAAAAATATTTGTACAAAATGCACAACTACATTACAATCCACAATCGTAATCACCAAAGCTGATCGATGGGCCACGAAAACTCAAACATGACCGGTTTCCTAAATGCGGGTATAAGTCAACAACAAATTAAGGTTCAGAAATGCGATAGAAAATACATATATATAATGGACCACTACATGCAATCCACAATCGTAGTCAACAAAGTTGATCGATGGCCCATAAAAACTCAAACATGAGGGGTTTCCTAATTGAGCTATAACTCAGGAAAAGTTAGGTTTTCCAAAAATTCGATAGAAACTACGCATTATCTAATGTACAACTACAATGTAATCCACAAGCATAGTCACGAAAGTTGATCGATGGTATTACGAAAACACAAACAGGATTTACTAAATCGACTATAACTCAACAAAAATGAAGGTTCATTGAAGGCAATAGAAAATACTCGAATAGAATACAGCCCTACATTGTAATCAACAAATCTTCAGAACTGAGCGGTTTCCAAAGTGCAGCTATAACTCAAACAGTGTTTTCAATACTCCAGCTATAGAATAAAAAATGAAAGGTTCGCAAAGAAGCGGTAGAAAATATCGCATTAGAAGATGCACAAATATAGTGTAATCACAATCGCGGTCGCAATGTTGTCCGATGGCCCACGAAACTCAAACCACGAGCATTTTCCTAAAGTAATGGCGATAAGCAACGAAATGAAGGTTAGTCAAGAGATTAAATAATACGAGAATGCCTGTCTGATTACAATAATCTATAGTCGCAAAAGTTCATGATAAAAGCCCACAAAACTCAAACATGAGCAGTTTCCTAGTTGAGGCTATAACTCAACAAAAATTGAAGGTTCATGAAAGACAATACAAAATATGCATATAGAATACACTGCCACAAAGTAATCTATAAGCGTAGTCAATAGAGTTGATCAATGGCCCACGAAAATTCATACTCAAGTGGTTTCCTAAATAGGACTATTAACTCAACCAAAAATGAAAGTTCGCGAAAGGCAATAGAAAATGCTCATATAGAAGGCACAACTATAGTGTAATCCACAATTGTAGTCACTAAAGTTGATCAATGGCCCACGAAATATCAAACATAATTGTTTTCCTAAATGAGGCTACAACTGAAGAAAAAATGAAGGTTGGCAAAAGGCGATAGAAAACATGCGTACATAATTGACAACTATATTGCAATCCACAATCATAGTCACTAGAATTGATTGATGGCCCACGAAAACTCAAACACGATCGGTTTCATGAATGCAGCTATAACTCATCGAAAAATGAAGGTTCGCGAAAGGCGATAGAAAATACACGTACAAAATAGAAACTATAGTGCAATCCACAATCGTAGTCACAAAAATTGATCAATGGCCCATGAAAACTCAAACACGAGCGGTTTCCTAAATGTCGTTATAACTCAACAAAAAAGGAATGTTTTTTGAAAGGTGATAGAAAATATACATATCTCAGATACCACAGACCCCCTACACTGCATCGAATGAACAGGGAAACATTGCATTGGTAGAGACGGAGATGGGAGCATGGATAACAGTAGTTTCACATAGACATACCCCCGGAGCAGGCTACGGAACCGAAGGTATAGGGTTTCTTATTGATCCAGGGATGACCACGGTATGGGATCATGGGACACTATGCTCAACTACAGTGTAATCCCAAAGCGTAGTCACCAAAGTTGATCAATGGCTCACGAAAGCTCAAATTCAAGCGGTCTCAAAAATGCAGTTATAACTCAATCAAAAATGAAGGTTCTCGAAAGACGATAGAAAATACATGTAAAAAATGGACAACGATAGAGAAATTCACAATCGTAGTCACCAAGGTTGATCGATTGCACATGAAAACTCAAACACGAGCGATTTCCTAAGTCTACCTATACCTCAACGAAAAATGAAGTTTTGCGAAAGCCGATAGAAAATACACGTATAGAATACAAAACTTCAATTTAAACCACAATCGTAGTCACCAAAGTTGATCGATGACCCACGAAAACTCAAACACGAGGGTTGTCCTAAATGCGACTATAACTCAACAAAATGTGAAGGTTCGTGAAAGGCGATTGAAAATATGTGTACATAATGCACAACTATAGTACAATTCACAAATGTAGCACCAAAGTTGATCGATGGCCCACAAAAACTCAAACATCTATGGTTTCCCAAATGCCGGTATAACTCAACAAAAAATAAAGGTTCAAGAAAGGCAATAGAAAATATGCATATATAATGCACAACTATGGTGTAATCCACAAGTGTAGTCACCAAAATGATCAATGGCCCATGAAAACTCAAACTTGATCAATTTCCTAAATGCAGCTATAACTCAACCAAAAATAAAGGTTCACGAAAAGAAATAAGAAATACACGTATAGAATGCACAACTATAGTGTAATCTACAATTGTAGTCACCAAAGTAAATTGATGACCCACAAAAACTTAAATACGAGCGGTTTCCTAAATACAGCTATAGCTTAACTAAAAATTAAAGTTCACGAAAGGCAATAGAAAATACGTGTAAAGAATGGACAACTATAGTGCAATCGACAATCGTAGTCATGAAAGTTCATCAATTTCCCATAAAAACTCAAATACGAGTAGTTTGCTTACTACAGCTATAACTTGACGATAAATGAAGGTTCGTGAAAGGTGATAGAAAATACACGTACATATTGGACAACTACATTGCAATCCACAATCGTAGTCACCAAACTTAAACGATAGCCTACGAAAACTCAAATACGTATGGTTTCCTAAATACAACTATAACTCAACAAAAAATGATTTTTTGTGAAAAATGATTAAAAAATATGCTTACATAATGCACAACATAGTACAACCCACAATCGTAGTCACCAAACTTGATCGATGGCCCACGAAAAGTCAAACTCTAGCGGTTTCCTAAATGTGGCTATAACTCAACAAAAAATAGAGGTTCGTCGATCAACTTTGGTGACTATGTTTGTGGATCATACTATAGTTGTGCATTCTGTACGCGTATTTTCTATCGCCTTTCGTGAACCTTCATTTTTTCTTGAGTTATAGACGTATTTAGGAAACAACTCATGTTTGAGATTTTGTGGGCCATTGATCAACTTTGGTGACTACAATTGTGGATTGCACTATAGTTTTCCATTATGTATGTGTCTTTTATATCATTTTTCGCGAACCTTCATTTTTTGTTGAGTTATAGCCACATTTAGGAAACCCCTCGAATTTGAGTTTTCGTGGGCCATCGATCAACTTTGGTGACTACACTTGTGGATTACACTAGAGTTGTGCATTCCATAATTTTTTCATAGAGTCTATTTTTGAGGGGTTCTTGCATGTTACTGAAAATTTATTTTTTTGAAAAAAAGACGATTTGGGTGTACTAAGAATGACATTCTCTACAAAACCCATTTCTCAGATTTTTCATAAATAGATTGAAATTTTTTGTCTCGGTTACCAATACTGCTTCTAATTTTCAAAAAAATATTTTTCAACAACTTATTTTTTCAAAAAATAAACAATCTGGGTGTCTTTAGCTCTCGACCCCCCTATAAAACCCATATTTTCGATTTTCCCAAAAACAATTGTTTTGTAGATTCTATGTAGAGAATGTCATTCTGAGTACACCTAGATCGTCCTTTTTTTGAAAAACTAATATTTCACCAACATGCAAGAACCCCTCAAAAATAGAATCTACAAAACTATTTTTCTGGGAAAATAAAAAATATGGGTATTATAGGTACTCTTGTGCTCAAGAGAGCTCAAGAGACCCAAATCGTGTGGTTTTTCAAAAAATAAGTTGTTCTTGAAAAAGATAGATTTTTTTGAAAAGTAAAAGCAGTGGACCCATATCGTCCGTTTTTTTATGAAAATTTTGAGAAATGGGTTTTGTAGAGATTGTCGTTTTCAGTAGACCCATATCGTCCGTTTTTTTTTTTAAATAAGTTGTTTTTGAAAAAGATAGATTTTTTTCAAAAGTACAATAGAGGTAACATAGACAAATTTTTTGAATCTTTGTATGAAAAATTTGAGAACTGGGTTTCGTAGAGAATATTGTTCTAAGTAGACCCAGATCATCCTTATTTCGGAAAACTAATTTTTCACCAAGATGCAAGAACCCCTGAAAAATAAAATCTACAAAATATTTTTGTTTGGGAAAATAAAAAAATATGGGTTTTATAGGTGCTTGATAGCTAAAGAGACGTAGATCATCTGTTTTTTGAAAGAAAAAAATTGTTCTTGAAAAGATAGATTTTTTTTAAAAGTAGAAGCAGTAGAAGTAACAAAGGCAAATTTTTTGAATTTTTTTATAAAAAATGAGATAAATCAGTTTTTTGGAGAATGTCATTCTGAGTAGACCCAAATCTTCTTTTGTTCGAAAAACTAATATTTCACCAACATGCTAGAATCCCTCGACAATAGAATCTACGAAACAATTTTCTTTGGGATAAACACAAATATGGGTTTTTATAGGTACTCGTGTGCTCAAGTGACCCAGATTGTCTGGTATTTGAAAAAATAAGCTGTTATTGAAAAACATAGATTTTTTTGAAAAGTAGAAGCAATGGAGGTAACAGAGACAAATTTTTTTAGTCTTTTTATGAAAATTTTGACAAATGGGTTTTGTATAGAATGTCGTTCCGAGTAAACCCAAAACCTTCATTTTTCGTTGAGTCATAGCCGCATTTAGGAAACCGTTAATGTTTGAGTTTTTTTAGACCAACGATCAACTTTGGTGAATACGATTGTGAATTACATTGTAGTTGTGCATTCTATACTCGTATTTTCTATTGCCTTTCGTGAACCTTCATTTTTTGTTGACTTATAACCGCATTTAGGAAATCACTGATGCTTGAGTTTTTGTGGACCATCAATGAAGTTTGATGACTGCGATTGTGGATTGTATTGTAGTTGTGCATTCTATCGCATATTTTCTATTGCCTTTCATGAACCTTCATTTTTTGTTGAGTTATGGCCGCATTTAGGAAACCGCTCATGTTTGGCAAAACTACAGTGCAAACCACAATCGTAGTCACCAATGTTGATCGATGGCCCACAAAAACTCAAACAAGAGGGTTTTCTTAAATGCGGCTATAGCTCAACAAAAAGTGAAGGTTCGTGAAAGGAAATTAAAGATATGCGTACATAATGCACAACTACAGTACAATTCCAAATTGTAGTCAACAAAGTTAATTTATAGCCCACAAAATGTCAAACATTAGCAGTTTCCTAAATGTGGGTATAACTCAACAAAAAATGAGGGTTTGCAAAAGGTAATAGAAAATATGAGTATATAATGCATAACTACAGTGTAATCCACAAGTGCAGTCACCAAAGTTGATCGATGGCCCACGAAAGCTCAAAGTCGATCAATTACCTAAATGCGGCTATAACTCAACAAAAAATGAAGGTTCGTGAAAGGTGATAAGAAATACGTGTATAGAATGCACAACTACAATGTAATCTACAATCATAGTCACCAAAGTTGATTGATGACCCACAAAAACTTAAACACAAGCGGTTTCCAAAATGCGGCTATAGGTGAACAAAAAATTAAAGTTCACAAAAGGCGATAGAAAATATGGGTATAGAATGGGAACCTACAGTACAATCCACAATCGTAGTCACCAAAGTTGATCGATGGCCCACAAAACTCAAACTTGAGTGGTTTCCTAAATGCGGCTATAACTAAATAAAAAATGAAGGTTTGCGAAAGGCAAGAAAAAACGCATATAAATGCACAAGTACAGTGTGAAATACAAGCATAGTCACCAAAGTTGACCAATGGCCCACATAAACTCAAGCACGAGAGGTTTCCTAAATTCAGCTATAATTCGACAAAAAATGAAGGTTTACAAAAGGCGATAGTAAATATGCATACAGACTGTACAACTACAGTGCAATCCACAATTGTAGTCACCAAAGTTGAACGTTGGCCCACGAAAACTCAATCATGAGCAATTTCCTATATGTGGCTATATCTAAAGAAAAAATGAAGGTTTGTGAAAAGAGATAGAAAAAACATGTATAGATTGTACAACTACAGTTTCATCCACAAGCATAGTCACCAAAGTGGATCGATAGCCCACGAAAACTCAAACTCAAGCAGTTTCCTAAATGTGGCTATAACTCATGAAAACAATGAAGGTTCGCAAAAGGTGATAGAAAATACATGTAGAGAATGGACAACTACACTGCAATCCACAATCATAGTCACCATAGTTGATCGATGGTCTACGAAAACTCAAACACGAGCGGTTTCCTAGGTGCCATCAATCAACTTTGGTGATTACGATTGTACATTGTACTGTAGTTGTGCAATATGTACGTGTATTTTCTATCCCCTTTCAAAAACCTTCATTATTTGTTGAATTATAGCCACATTTAGAAAACCGCTCGTGTTTGAGTTATTCGTTGGCCATCGATCTACTGGTGACTGCGATGTAGTTACAATAGTTGTGCATTCTATCTATTTTATTTGCTTTAATTTTCATTTTTCTTGATTATAACTGCATTTAGGAAACGCTGCGTGTTTGAGTTTTTGTGGCTCATCGGTCAGCTTTGGTGATTATGATTGTTACACATACTTGTGCATTATATGCATCATTTTCTATGCGCTTTCACAACCCCTTTGATTATATACTTGGGAAAACTCATGTTTTTTATAGGGCCATCGATCATTGGTGACTACGATTGTGGTGTACTCTAGTTGTGCTTTCTAAACATATTTTTAATCGCCGCCTTGAGGTTATACCCACATTTGGGAAAGCGCTCGTGTTGAGTTTTCTTGACCCAACTCTGGTGACGATGTCTTCTTGTGGTTGTGCATTATACACGTATTTTCTATCACTTTTCGTGAACCTTCATTTTTTGTCGAGTTATAGTTGCACTAAGGAAACCGCTCGTGTTTCAGTTTTCGTGGGCCATCAATCAACTTTGGTGACTACAATTGTGGATTGCACTGTAGTTGTCGATTCTATACATTTATTTTCTATCGCCTTTCGGGAACCTTGATTTTTTGTTGAGTTATAGCCGCATTTAGGAAACCTCTCGTGTTTGTGTTTTTGTGGGTCGTCGATCAACTTTGGTGACTACGATTGTGCATTGTACTATTTATGTGAATTCTATATGCATATTTTATATCCCCTTTCGTGAACCTTCATTATTCGTTGAGTTATAGCTGCATTTAGGAAACCACCTGTGTTTAAGATTTTGTGGGCTATCAATCAACTTTGATGACTACGATTGTGGATTGCATTGTAGTTATGCATTTTGTATAGGTATTTTCTATTGCGTTTCGTGAACCTTAATTTTTTGTTGAGTTATAGCCGCATTTAGGAAACCGCTCATGTTTGAGTTTTCGTGGGCCATCAATCAACTTTGGTGACTACCATTGTGGATTGCACTATAGTTGTGCATAATGAAAGCTAATTTTGTATCTCCTTTCGTGAACCTTCTTTTTTTGTTGAGTTTCTAGCCGCATTTTGAAACCTCTTGTGTTTAGGTTTTTGTGGGCCATCGTTCAACTTTTTTTCACTACGCTTATGGATTACACTATAGTCATGCATTCTATACTCGTATTTTCTATCGCCTTTCGTGAACATTGATTTTTTGTTGAGTTATAGCCACATTTCGGAAACCGCTTATGTTTGAGTTTTTGTGGGCCATTGATCAACTTTGGTAACTACGATTGTGGATTGCATTGTAGTTGTTCATTATGTACGTGTATTTTCTATCGCCTTTCGTGAAGCTTCATTTTTTGTTGAGTTATAGCTAATTTAGGAAACCACTCGAGTTTGAGTTTTTGTGGGCTTTCTATCAACTTTGGTGACTACGCTTGTGGAGTACATTATTTTTGTGCATTCGATACGTGTATTTTCTATCAACTTTCGACAACCTTCATTTTTTACTAAATTATAGCTGTACTTAGGAAATCGCTCATGTTTGAGTTTTCGTGGGCCATTGATCAACTTTCGTAACTATAATTGTGGATTGTACTCTAGTTGTCCATTCTATAATCATATTTTCTATCGCCTTTCGTGAACCTTCATTTTTCGTTTAGTTGTAGCCACACTTAGGAAAGGGCTCGTGTTTGACTTTCGTGGGCCATCAATTAACACTGGTGACTATGATTGTGGATTGCACTGTAATTGTCCATTATGTACGTATATTTTCTCTTGCCTTTTGTGAACATTGATTTTTTGTTGAATTTTCGTGGGCCCTTGATCAACTTTGGTGAATACGATTGTGGATTGCACTATAGTTGTGCATTTTGTACGCGTACTTTCTATCGCCTTTCGTGAACCTTCATTTTTGGTTGAGTTATAGCCACATTTAGGAAACAAATCATGTTTGAGTTTTGTGGGCCATCAATCAACTTTGGTCACTACGCTTGTGAATTACACTGTAGTTGTTTTTTCTATACGCGTATTTTCTATCGCCTTTCATGAACCTTCATTTTTTGTTGAGTTATACCCGCATTTAGGAAATCACTCATGTTTGAGTTTTTGTGGGCCATCAATCAACTTTAGTGACTACGATTGTGGATTGTAGAGTATTTGTGCATTTTATAAGAGTTTTTTCTTTCGCCCTTTGCGAACTTTCATTTTTCGTTGAGTTAGCCTTATTTAGGAAACCGCTTGTGTTTGAGTTTTCGTGTGCCATCGATCAACTTTGGTGACTATGATTGTGGATTGCACTGTAGTTATTCATTTTCTACACATATTTTCAATCTCGTTTTGAGAACCTTCATTTTTTGTTGAGATATAGCCACAATTAGGATACCACTCATGTTTGAGTTTTCGTGGGATCAACTTTGGTGACTACGATTGTGGATTACACTGTAGTTGTGCATTCTATATGCGTATTTTTTATCGGCTTTCATGAACCTTAATTTTTCGTTCAGTTATAGCTGCACTTTAGAAACCGCTCGTGGTTAAGTTTTTGTGGGCCTTCGATCAAGTTGGTGACTACGATTGTGAGTTGCACTATAGTTGTCCATTCTATACATGTATTTTCTATCGCCTTTTGTGAAACTTCATTTTTTGTTGAGTTATTCCCACATTTAGGAAACCGCACGAGTTTAAGATTTCATGTGCCATCGATCAGCTTTGTTGACTATGCTTGTGGATTACACTGTAGTTGTTCATTCTATACTCGTATTTTCTATCACCTTTCGCAAACCTTCATTTTTTGTTGAGCTATAGTTGCATTTAGGAAACCACTCATGTTTGTGTTTTCATGGGCCATCGATCAACTTTGGTGACTACTATTGTGGATTGCACTATAGTTTTTCATTCTACAGTGCAATCCACAATCGCAGTTAGCAAAACTGATCAATGGCCTACGAAAACACAAATATGGGTGGTTTCCTAAATACGGCTATAACTCCACGAAAAATGAAGGTTTGTGAAAGGCGATAGAAAATACAAGTATAGAATGCACAACTATAGTGTAATCCACAAGTGTAGTCACCAAAATTTATCCATGGTCCACGAAAACTCAAACACGAGCAGTTTTCTAAATAAGGCTATAACTAAAAAAAATGAAGGTTCACGAAAGTGAATAGAAAATATGTGTATAGAATGTACAACTAAAGTGTAATCCACAAGCTTAGTTACCAAAGTTGTTCGATGGCCCATGAAAACTCAAACACGAGTGGTTTGCTGAATGCGGCTATAACTCAACAGAAAATGAAGGTTCAAATAAGGCTATAGAAATACGCGTACAAAATGGGCAACTACAGTCATATCCACAACTGTAGTCATGAAAGTTGATCAATGGCCCACAAAAACTCAACCACGAGCAGTTTTCGAAGTGCCGCTATAACTCAACAAAAATGAATGTTCTTGAATGGCGATTAAAAATATGCGTACATAATGGACCACTATAGTACAATCCACAGTCGTAGTCACTAAAGTTGATCAATGGCCAACAAAAACACAAAACATGAGCAGTTTCAAAAATGCGGTTATAACTCAACAAGAACTGAAGGTTCATGAAAGGCGACAAAAAGTACGCACATAGAATGCAGATTTATAGTGTAATCCACAAGCATAGTCACCAAAGGTTTAAACTCATGTGGTTTTTCCATTGCGGCTATAACTCAACAAAACATGAAGGTTCGCCAAAGCCTATAGAAAATACGTGTACATAATGGACAATTATAGTGGAATCCACAATTGTAGTCACCAAAGTTGATCGATGGCTGACGAAAACTCAAACACGAGCGGTTTCCGAAGTGCGGTTATAACTCAATGAAAAATGAAGGTTCGTAAAAGGCGATAGAAAATACATGTATAGAATTCACAAATACAGTGTAATCCACAATCATAGTGACCAAAGTTGATCGATGGCCCACGAAAACTCATACACAAGTGGTTTCTAAGTGGAGCTACTCAACGAAAAAATTACAGTTTGCAAAAAGTGATAGAAAATATGAGTATAGAATGCACAAATACATTGTAATCCATAGGCGTAGTGACCAAAGTTGATCGATGGCCAATGAAAAGTTAAACACAAGTGTTTTCCTAAATGTGGCGATAACTGAACAAAAAGTGAAGGTTCATGAAAGGCGATTAAAAATATGCCTACAAAATGCAAAACTACATTAAAATCCACAATCATAGTCAGCAAAGTTGATTGATGGCCCAAAAAAACTCAAACATGTGAAGTTTCCCAAATGCGTCCATAACTTAACAAAAAGTGCAGATTTGTTAAACGCAATAGAAAATATGTATATACAATGTACAACTACAGTGCAATCCACAATCGTAGTGACCAAAGTTGATCCCCACGAAATCTCAAACATTAGAAATTTCCTAAATGCGTCTATAACTTATCAAAAAATGAATGTTCGTGAAACAATCCACAATCGTAATCACGAAAGTTGATTAATTTCCCACAAAAACTCAAACATGAGTGGTATCCTAAATGTGGCTATAACACAACTAAAAATGAAGGTTTGCGAAAGGCAATAGAAAATATGTGTTTAGAATACACAACTATAGTGTAATCCGTAATTGAACTCACCAAAGTTGATCGATGGCCCAACAAAAGTCAAACACGAGTTGTTTCCTAAATGCGACTATAATTCAATAAAAAATGAAGGTTTGTGAAAGGGGATAGAAAATAAGCATATTGAATTCACAACTGTAGTACAACGTACAATCGAATTCACCAAAGTTGAACAACGGCCCACAAAAACTCAAACATAAGCGGTTTGCTAAATGCGGCTATAATCGAGTAAAAATGAAGGTTCGCGAAAAGTGATAGAAAATAAGCATATAGAATGCACAACTACAGTATAATCCACAATTGTATTCACCAAAGTTGATCGGTGACCCATGAAAACTCAAACACGAGCGGTTTCCTAGATGCGGCTATAACTCAACGAAAAATAAAGGTTTGCAAAAGGGGATAGAAATAAGCATATAGAATTCACAACTACAATGCAATAGACAATCATAGTCAACAAAGTTGATCGATAGCCCACAAAAACTATAACACGAGCGGTTTTCTAAATGCAGCTATAACTCAACAAAAAATTAAGGTTCTCTAGAGGCGATAGAAAATACGCGTACAAATTGGACAACATGAGCTATTTCCTAAGTGTGTGTATAACTCAACAAATAATGAAGGTTCATGAAAGGCGATAGAAAATACGCATATACAATGTACAACTATAATGTAATCCACAATTGTAGTTACCAAAGTTGATCTATGACTCTCGAAAAATCAAACATGAGCGTTTTCCTAAATGCGACTATAACTCAACAAAAAATGGAGGTTTGTGAAAACCAATTAAAAATATGGGTGTAGAAAGCACAACTACAGTTCAATCCACAATCGTAGTCACCAAAGTTGATCGATGGCCGACGAAAACTCAAACACGAGCGGTATCCTAAATGGCCATAACTCAACAAAAAATGGAGGATCGCGAAAGTCGATAGAAAATACGCATACAAAATGGACAACAACAATGCAATCCACAATCGTCGTCACCAAATTTGATCGATTGCCCATAAAAACTAAAACACGAGATGTTTCCTAAATGCGGCTATAACTCACTGACAAAATGAAGGTTTGTGACAGGCATTAAAAAATACGTGTAAAGATTGGACAACTATAGAGCAATCCACAATCGTAGTCACCAAAGTTGATTAATGGCCCACAAAAACTCAAATACGAGCGGTTTCCATAAATATGGCTATAACTCAACATAAAATGAAGTTTCATGAAAGGTGATAGAAAATAACCGTACAGAATGGACAACTACAGTGCAATTCACAATCGTAGTCACCAAAGTTGATCGATTTCCCACGAAAACTCAAATAAGAGCGGTTTCCTAGATACAGCTATAACTCAACGAAAAATGAAGGTTCTGAAAGGCGATAGATAATACGCATACAAAGTGGACAACTAAAGTGCAATCCACAATCGTAGTCACCAAAAGCTTCTTGATGGCTCACAAAAACTCAAACATGAGCGGTTTCCTAAATGTGACGATAACTCAACAAAAAATGAAGGTTCGTGAAAGGCGATAGAAAATACGCGTACATAATGAACAACTATAGTGTAATTCACAATTTTAGTCACCAAAATAAACGTACAAAATGGACAACTACAGTGTAATTCATAATATTTGTCACCAAAGTTGATCAATTGCCCAATAAAAACTCAAATAAGAGCGGTTTCCTAAATACAGATATAACTCAACGAAAAATGAAGGTTCTGAAAGGCGATAGACAATACGCGTATAGAGTGGACAACTACAATGAAATCCATAATCGTAGTCACTAAATCTTCTCGATGGCTCACAAAAACTCAAACACAAGCAGTTTCGTAAGTGTCGCTATAACTTAACGAAAAAATGAATCTTCATGAAAGGCGATAGAAAATACACATACAAAATGCCGAATTTAGGAAACCGCTCATGTTTGAGATTTTTGTGGGACATCAATCAACTTTGGTGACTAAGATAGAAAATAAAGGTTAAAGGCGATAGAAAATGCGTGTACAAAATGCATAACTTAAGTGTAATGCACAAGTGTAGTCATGAAAGTTGATCGATGCCCCACAAAAACTCAAACACTCAAACACGAGTAGTTTCCTAAGTGTATTGATCGATGGCCCACAAACACTCAAACACGAGCAGTTTCCTAAGTGTAGCTATAATTCAATGAAAAATTAAGGTTTGTGAAAATCGATAGAAACTAAGTTTGTGAAAGGTTATTGATCGATGGCCCACAAAAACTCAAACACGAGCAGTTTCGTAAGTGTAGCTATAATTCAACGAAAATTGAAAGTTTGTGAAAATCGTTAGAAAATACGTTTATAGAATGCAAAACTACAGTGCAATCCACAATTGTAGTCACCAAAGTTGATAGATGGCCCACGAAAACTAAATGCGGCTATAACTCAACCAAAAATGAAGGTTCATAAAAAGCGATTAAAAGTATGCATACAAAATGCACAACTATAGTAGAATCCACAATTGTAGTCACCAAACTTGATCAATGGGCAATGAAAACTCAAACATGAGTGGTTTTCTAAATGCGGGTTTAACACAACAAAAAAATAAGGTTCATGAAAGACGATAGAAAATACTCGTACACAATGGACAAGTACAATGCAATCCATAGTTATAGTCACCAAAGTTGATTGATGGGTCATGAAAACTCAAACCTGAGTGTTTTCCTAAATGCGGCTATAACTCAACAAAAACTCAAGGTTCATGAAAGACGATTAAAAATATGCATACATAATGCACAACTATAATACAATCCACAATCTTAGACACGAAAGTTGATCGATGGTCCACGAAAATTGAAACTCAAATGGTTTGCTAAATGCGGCTATAACTCAACAAAAAATGAAGGTTCGCGAAAGGAGACAAAAACTACTTGTACAAAATGGACAACTACAATGCAATCCACAATCGTAGTCTCCAAAATTGATTGATGGCCCACGAAAACTAAAACATAAACGATTTCCTAAGTGCAGCTATAACTCAATGAAAAATGAAGGTTCGCGAAAGGCAATAGAACATATGAGTATTGAATACACAACTACAGTTTACTCCACAATCGTAGTCACCAAAGTTGATCGATGGCCCGTGAAAAATAAAAAATGAGTGTTTTCCAAAATGTGGCTATAACTCAAGAAAAAAATGAAGGTTCGTGAAACGTGATTAAAAATATGCATACATAATGCACAACTACAATACAATCCATGATCGTAGTCACCAAAGTTGATTGATGGTCCAAAAAAACTCAAACATTAGCGGTTTCGTAAATGTGGCTATAACTCAACAAAAAATCAAGGATCGCAAAAAGCGTTAGAAAATACTTGTATAGAAAGCACAACTATAGTGTAATCCACAATCGTAGTCCCCAAAGATGATCAAAGTTGATCAATGGCCTATGAAAACTAAAACACGAGCATTTTGCAAAATGCGGGTAGAACTAAGCGAAAATGACGGTTCACGAAAGGGGATAGAAAATTCGTGTATAGAATGCACAACTACTGTGTAATCCAGAAGCGTAGTCACCAAAGTTGATTGATGGCCCACAAAAACTCAAACTTGAGCGGTTTCCTAAATGCAGCTATTACTTAACAAAAAATGAAGGTTCGCGAAAAGAAAAAGAAAAAAAAACATAGAGAATGGACAACTACAGTGCAATCCACAATCGTAATCACCAAAGTTCATCGATGGACCACAAAAAACTCAAACACGAGCAATTTCCTAAGTATAGGTATAACTCAACGAAAAATAAAGGTTTGCAAAAGGTGATAGAAATTGTGCTTATAGAATGCACAACTATAGTGCAATCCACAATCGTAGTCACCAAAGTTGATCGATAGCCCATGAAAACTCAAACACGAGCGTTTTCCTATATGCGGCTATAACTCAACAAAAAATGAAGGTTCATGAATGGTGACTAAAAATATGCATACAAAATGCACACCTACAATACAATCTATAATTTTAGTCACCAAAGTTGATCGATGCCCCAAAAAGACTCAAACATGTGTGGTTTCCTAAATGTGGTTATAACTCAAAAAAAATGAAGGTTCGCAAAAGGAAATAAAAAATACGCATATAGAATGCACAACTACAGTGTAATCCACAAGTGTGCTCACCAAAGTTAATCGATGGCCCACAAAAACTCAAATATGAGCGGTTTCCTAAATGGAGCTATAACTCAATAAAAAATGAAGGTTCGAGAAAAGCGATAGAAAATACGCGTACACAATGCACTACTACAATACAATCCACAATCATAGTTACCAAAGTTGATCAATGGCCCAAAATAACTCAAACATGAGAGGTTTCCTCAATGCGGCTATAACTTGACACAAAATGAAGGTGCCGAAGTAACATATAGAGATGCACCGCTTCTGAGTATAATCCCCAAGAGCGGTCCGCAAAATTGATCAATGGCCTGACTGAAATTCAGTTTCCTAGATCACGGCTACATAACTGGCGAGAATTGGTTTATCCCCGATCAACTTTGGTGATTACCGCTTATGTAATGCATTGCGCCAGTTGTTATTGTTTGTTTATTTTTGTGCAGTATTCCAGGAAGCGGCTCATGTTTCCACACTGTTTTAATGAGCCGTGATCAATTTTGGTAATAATGGATGCAGCGTAATCTTTCATTTTACAACCGTCATGCTCGCCCTTTTGAACGCATTATTGTTAAGGTTATAACGTTTAGGAATTGGGTTGAGTTTTGGTAAGGCCATCGATCAACTTTATTTCTGATGTGGATTCTCAGTTGTGCATCGTGTATGAGTATTTTCTATGGCGATCCTTTGTTTACGTTGAGTCATTTGAAACCGCTCTGAGTTTTTGAGCCGGCGATCAACAGTGATCTGACCAATGATACGCGCGCGTTGCGCGTTATGCTTGCGGGCTTGTTTTGTTGGGATGCCTGTAGCATTTTAGGAAAGCAGCTCATGCTTGGTTTTGTGGACCATCGATGACCTTTGATGGATAGTTGTGGATTGTATTGCCGGATTGCATTCTCATAAGCATATTTTCTATTGTCTTTCACGAACCTTCATTTTTGTTAAGTTATAGCCGCATTTGGGAAACAACTCGTGTTTGAGTTTTTGTGGGGCATCAATCAACTTTTGTGACTACAATTGTGGATTGTACTGTACGGATATTTTCTTTCACCTTTTTGTGAACCTTCATGTTTTTTTGAGTTATATAGCCACATTTAGGAAACTGCTTGCGTTTGAGTTTTTATGGGCCATGGATCAATTTTGGTGACTATGATTGTGGATTGCCCTGTAGTTGTGCATTCTATAAGCGTATTTTCTATCACCTTTCGTGAACCTTCATTTTTCATTGACTTATACCCACTCTTAGGAAACACTCATGTTTGAGTTTTCGATGGCCATCGATCAACTTTGGTGACTACGTTATGGATTACAGTGTAGTTGTGCATTCTATGCATGTATTTTCTATCTCCTTTTGTGAACCTTCATTTGTATACCTTAAAGATGTGCCATTTGGTTACAAAACATGGGCTGCTCGATCCTGCTAATAACCAATGAATTACTGCTTGATTTGCATTCTCATTGTATTTTCTATTGTTTTCAGGCGGGTGTATTTGTTGAGTTGCCATAACTACATTAAACCGGCTATCTTCGAGACGCTAACCATCGATCGACATTATCGATATGCGATGGTTGAGCGTTTCTGCGCGTAAGCCTCGCCAGACGCTGATGAAGCGTTGGGAAAGCGTTGTGGGCTTTTGGGCCATCGATCTACTTTGGTGGTGACTACGATTATGGATTACAATATAGTTGTGCATTTTATACGTGTAATTTCTATCGCTTTTAGTGAACCTTCATTTTTCGTTGACTACGTATTTAGGAAACCGCTAATGTTTGAGTTTTTGTCGGCCATTGATCAACTTTGTTTACTATGTTTGTGGAATGTACAGTAGTTGCGAATTTTGTATGCATATTTTTAATCGCCTTTCATGAACCTTCATTTTTTGTTGAGTTATAGCCACATTTAGGAAAATGATAGTGTTTGAGTTTTTTTGGGCCATCGATCAACTTTGGTGACTACGATTATGGATTATAATATAGTTGTGCATTTTATACATGTAATTTCTATCGCTTTTAGCGAACCTTCATTTTTCATTGAGTCATAGCCGCATTTAGTTAACCGCTCATATTTGAGTTTTTGTGGGGTATCAATGAACTTTGATGACTAATATTGTAGATTGTACTATAGTTTAGCATTTTATACGCATATTTTCTATCGCCTTTCACGAAACTTCATTTTTTGTTGAGTTGTAGCCGCATTTAGGAAATCGCTCATGTTTGAGTTTCCCTGGGCCATCGATCAACTTTGTTGCATATGATTGTGGATTGTACTGCAGTTGTGCACTATGTACGGGTATTTTCTATTGCCTTTTGTGAACCTTTATTTTTTGTTGAGTTATGGCCGCATTTAAGAAACTGCTTGTGTTTGAGATTTCATGGGCCATCGATCAACTTTGGTGACTATGATTGTGGATTGCACAGTACTTGTCCATTTTGTATGCGTATTTTCTATCACTTTTTGTGAACCTTGTTTTTTGTTGAGTAAAAAATTACATTTTTCAAAAAAAGGATGATTTGGGTTTCTGAAGCGACATTTATACCTCAAATTTTTTCATAAGGTGAAAGAATTTGCCTGCATGCTGCTTCTGCTTTTGAAAATCTGTCTTTTGGGGCAACATTTTGTTTGAAATGGATGAAGTGCAGGTCTGCTTACGGGACCACCTGTAAAAACCCACCATATTTTTGGTTTTCCAAGGTGACTTTTACGTAGATTTATATTTTTTGGGGGTTTTAGCATTGTTGATATTGGTTTTAAAGAGGGCCGATGCAGGTCTATAGAAAATGACATTCTCTACAAAACCCATCCCATTTTTCTTCAAAAGATTCAAAATTTTGCTTATGTTGCCTCCTCTTGCTGTGAAACTTTTGAGAGAAAAATCTATATTTTTGAGAATTTTCTAAAGCGGAGGTGATCTTAGTTAACTTACATGAACACCTATAAAACCTATATGACTGATTTTCCAAAATTATTGTTTCATAGATTCTATTTTTGAGGGATTCTTGCATGTTGGTGAAAATTTAGTTTTTCAAAATAAGGATGATCTGGGTTTACTCAGAATGACATTCTCTAAAAAGTCATTTTTCAGATATTTCATAAAAAGATTCAAAAAAATTGGCTCTGTTACCTCTACTGCTTCTACCTTTGAAAAAAATCTATCTGTTTCAAGAACAACTTGTTTTTTCAAAAAATAGATGATCTAAATCTCGTGAGCACCTCAGCAAGTATAAATCCCATATTTTTTATTTTCCCAAAAAAAATTGATTTGTAGATTCTATTTTTCAGGGGTTCTTGCATGTTTTTGAAAAATTAGTTTTTTGAAAAAAGGACGATCTTGGTCTATTTAGAATGCAATTCTCTACAAAACCCATTTCTTAGGTTTATCATAAAAAGATTCAAAAAATTTACCTCTGTGTAACTCTACTGCTTCTAGTTTTCAATCTATCTTTTTTAAAAAAAAAACTTATATTTTGAAAAAACGGACAATCTGGGTCGCTTTAGCACATGAGCACGTATGAAAACCATAATTTGATTTTCGCAAAAAAATTGTTTCGTAGATTCTATTTTTCAAGGGTTCTTGCATGTTGTTGAAATATTAGCTTTTTGAAAAGAGGATGATCTGAGTCTACTCAGAACGGCATTCTCTACAAAACCTATTTCTCAATTTTTTTTATTAAAAGATTCAAAAAAAATTCCTTTGTTACCTCCACTACTTCTACTTTCAAAATAATCTATCTTTTTCAAAAACAACTTATTTTTTCAGAAACGGGACGATCTGGGTCTCTTGAGGACACGAGTACCTATAAAACTCATATTTTTCATTTCCCCAAATTTTTTTTTTACGTAGATTCTATTTTTCAGGTTTCGTTGGTTAAATATTGGTTTTTTGAAAAAAGGACAATTTGCGTCTACTCAGGATGACATTCTCCACAAAACCCATTTATCTCATTTTTCATAATCAAATTCAAAAAATTTGCCTTTGTTACCTCTATTGCATCTACTTTTCAAAAAAATATTTTTCAAGAACTTATTTTCTCAAAAAATGACGTTCGGGTGTCTTTACAACACCAACAGTTCCCTAAACGTGGCTATAACTCAACGAAAAACAAAGGTTAGTGAAACACAATAAAAAATACTAGTACATAATGGACAACTATAGTGCAATACACAATTGTAGTCACCAAAATTGATCGATGGCCCACAAAAACTCAAACACTAGCGGTTTCCTAAGTGTGGCTATAACTCAACAAAATATGAAGGTTTGCAAAAGGCAATAGAAAATATGTTTATAGAATAAACAACTAAAGTGCAATCAAACACCGTAGGCACCAAAGTTGATCGACCACCCATGAAAACTCAAATATGAGCAGTTTCCTAAATGCGGTTATAACTGAACAAAAAATGAAGGTTCACAAAAGGTAATACAAAATATGCATAAAAACTAGACAACTACAGTGCAATCCACAATCGTAGTTAGCAAAGTTGATCGATGGCAAACAAAATCTCAAACACAAGCGATTTCCTAAATACGGCTATAACTCAACAAAAATTGAAGCTTCGCGAAAGGTAATACAAAATACGTGAATAGAATGCACAACTACAGTGTAATCCACAAGCGTAGTCACAAAAGTTGTTCGATGGCCCATGAAAATTCAAACTTGAGCGAATTCATAAATGCCGCTATAACTCAACAAAAAATGAAGGCTCGTGATAGGCAATAGAAAATACATGAACATAATGGACAACTACAGTGCAATCCACAATTGTATTTACCAAAGTTGATCAATGGCCGACGAAAACTCAAACATGAGCGGTTTCCTAGGTAAAGTTATAACTCAATGAAAAATCAAGGTTTGCGAAAAGCGATAGAAATGTATATAATACCGCCACAATAATCCCTGTCGGTGCGAACGGTGACGGCGAAACCGGAAAGCGCGAGGCGGGAAGTTTAACTCAACAAAATAGAAAGAGTTGAAGGGAAAGGTATTAGAAAAATGTTGCCGAAATACGATTACGCTTTAATCCCCAACCGTCACCGAAGTTTGAATTCTTGGCCTGGCGAAACAGCGGTTGGCTGAAGAAATAAACTTTTCGCGCAACAAAAGCGAAAGTTCCACGAAAGGTGATGTGAAAATATCACGATGGCCTAAAATCGGACAAATATAAGTGCAATCCCCACAATTGTAGTCCGCAAAAGTTGAATATATTACGAAACTCAAAACAAAATGGTTTCATAAATCACGGATAAGCTTAGCAAAATGAAGGTTCTGAAAGGCAATAGAAATTACAAAATGGAAAAATACAAAGCAATCCACAATTGTAGTAACCAAAGTTGATCAATGGCCGACAAAAACTCAAACATGAGCGGTTTCCTAAATGCAATTATAACTCAACAAAAAATAAAGGTTCGCGAAAGGTGATAGAAAATACGCATATAGAATGGTTATCTACAGTGTAATGCACAAGCGTAGACCCCAAAGTCGATCAATGGCTCACGAAAACTCAAACTCAAGTGTTTTGCTAAATGCGGCTATAACTCAACAAAAAATGATCGATGGCCCATGAAAACTCAAGCTTGAGCAGTTTCCTAAATGTGGCTATAACTAAACAAAAAATGAAGGTTCGTGAAAGGGGATAAAAAATACACATACATAATAAACAAGTATAGTGCAATCGATAATCGTGTTCACAAATGTTGATCGATGGCCCACGAAAATTGAAACATATAAGTTAGATTGTTATCAAATGAATAATCGTTCCATGTTCTTATTGAGTTAGGTTATTTGTCACATTGAATAGGAATGTATAAACAAGTGGAGTATCGAATATGCTTTTAAGTTAGTTACATGGAATTGTGTTGGGAGATTAAAGATTGATTTCTCGCGTTCTCCTGCTTGATTGAATTCTACATTGATTTATTTTCCATGTTCACATGTTTATAAGTCAAGCCTTGATGTGAGTTTCTTTAGGAACCCAAGTATTTGTGTACCCTTCGGTTGTGAGTATATGAATATTGGTGTCATAGAATCCCTTGCTTTTCCTTTGTATGTCTCTTGAAGCAGTCACCATGTATGTGGTCGTTGAGATTGTTGTATGTTTTCTTTTGGGTTGACCTTGTGGTTGGGTCTTGTGATTGTTCTGATTGTCTATCTTGGTCATGGGTCTTTCTTATCATCTCCTAGCACGGGGGATGGACCTTAGGGTCCACGCGGTCGGGTGGAACGTGCTATGCACCCCATTGGGTTCCTAGGTTGTGTTCATGATGCGGAAGCGGATGCAGAGTTTCCGGAGCTTCATATTGTTGAAGACTATCCCTCATTTTGTACCTTATTCTCCTTTAATGTATTATTCTTGGACATGATGTACTCTTCATGTTGTTATAAGGGAACCATTATGCAATGTATTAATGTGTTGTATCTGTACAAATATGCTCCACAATTATAATATTAAGCTATGAATTGAAATGTAATAGAATGATGGGTGTATCTTTTCATCGCTATTCATCATAGATGGATGTATGATTATGTTATCTTGTGAATGTATGCTTCTATTGTTAACTTCTAGGCATTATCTTTAACGATGTTTTGGCTGGGGATGTTTACGTGTAATGCAATCCTGTAACCCCATGGGACTAGTTAAGTCTTGTCACAACATATATTTTGATCATCTTTTTAATGTTTGTACATATTCACCTTATGTAATGTTTCACTTTTTTTATAAAAAATTGTGCGGTATTTTGCTGTCCTTTGGGGTTAACACGGTGGGGTGTTACAACACGAGCACCTATAAAACCATATTTCAATTTTCCCACAAAAAATTATTTTGTAGATTCTATTTTTCAGGGTTCTTGCATGTTTTTGAAGTGGTTCCTCAAAGGACGTTGGGTTCCACTGAACAACATTTCTCAAAACCGATTTCGGATTTTTTATTCAAAGATTTGCTTTGCTTCTACTTTTCAAAATGTCTTTTTTTCATGAACAAACTTTTTTTTAAGTTGGACAGTTTCTGGGTCTACCACGAATTACCTATAAAGGCCTTCTATGGCCTGATTTTCCCAAAAAAAATGTTTCATAGATTATATTGTTGAGGGGCTCTTGCATGTTGGTGAAATATTAGTTTTTCGAAAAGAGGACGATCTGGGTCTAGTTAGAATGACATTCTCTACAAAACCCATTTATCCCATTTTTCATAAAAAGATTCAAAAAAGTTGCTTCTGTTACCTCTATTGCTTCTACTTTTAAATTTTTTTATCTTTTTCAAGAAGTTTTTATTTTAAAAAAACGAACAATCTAGGTCTCTTTAGCACATGAACTATAAAACCCATATTTTCAATTTTCCAAAAAAAATTGTTTCGTATATTCTATTTTTGAGGGGTTCTTGCATGTTGGTGAAAAATTAGTTTCTCAAAATAAAGACGATTTGGGTGTACTCAAAACGACATTCTCTACAAAACCCATTTATCACATTTTTCATAAAACGATTCAAATTTTTTACCTCTGTTACCTCTCTACTGCTTCTACTTTTCAAATAAATATATCTTTATCAAAATTTATTTTTTCAAAAAATGAATGATTTGTGTTTCTTTAGCACATGAACAGCAATAAAACTCATATTTTTTATTTTCAAAAAAAAAGTTTTGTAGATTCTATTTTTGAGGGGTTCTTGCATGCTTGTGAAAAAATAATTATTCAAAAAAAAAAATGATCTGGGTCTACTCAGAAGGGCATTCTCTACAAAACCTGTTTCTTAGATTTTTCATAAAAAGATTAAAAAAAAAAATTCTCTGTTACCTCTATTACTTCTACTTTTCAAAAAAATCTATCATTTTGAAGAACAAATAATTTTTTCAAGAAGTAGAGCCCGATCACGGGTCTCTTTAGCACCACAGAACTCTCAAAACCATATTTTAGGTTGCACCCAAAAATTGTTTAAATTTGAGGAATTCTATTTTCAGGTTTCCTAGCACGAACTTCTATAAAAACCATATTTTGATTTTCCCAAAAGTTGTTTCGTAGATTCTAATTTTGAGGGGTTCTTGCATGTTGTTGAAAAATTAGTTATTGGAAAAGAGGACGATCTGGGTCCATTCATAACGACATTCTCTACAAAACCCACTTCTCAAATTTTTCATAAAAAGATTCAAAAAAATTTCCTTTGTTACCTCCACTGCTTGTACTTTCCAAATAAATCTATCTTTTTCAAGAACAACTTATTTTTTAAAAAACTGGACAATTTGGGTCTCTTGAGCACACAAGTACCTATAAAACCCATATTTCCTCTGTTACCTCCACTGCTTGTACTTTCCAAATAAATCTATTTTTTTTAAAAACAACTTATTTTTTCAAAAACTGGACAATTTGGGTCTTTTGAGCACACAAGTACTTATAAAACCCATATTTTCGATTTTCCCAAAAAAACTATTTCATAGAGTCTAGGTTTGAAGGGTTCTTGCATGTTGGTGAAATATTAGTTTTTCTAAAAAAGGACGATCTGGGTCTACTCAGAATGACATTCTCTACAAAACCCATTTATCCCATTTTTCATAAAAAGATTCAAAAAATTTTCCTCTGTTACTACTGCTTCTACTTTTAAAAAAAATTATCTTTTTCAAGAACAACTTATTTTTTCAAAAAATAGACGATTTGAATCTCTTTAGCACACTAGCACCTATAAAACCCATATATTTGATCTTCCAATTTTATTTTTTTCATAGATTATATTTTTGAAGGGTTCATTCATGTTGGTGAAAAATTAGTTTTTGAAAAAAGGATGTTTGGCTCTATTCAAAACAACATTCTCTACAAAACCCATTTCTCGGATTTTTCCTAAAATGATTAAAAAAATTTGCCTTTGTTACCTCTACTACTTCTACTTATCAAAACAATCTATATTTTTCAAAAATAACTTATATTTTCAAAAAATAGACAATTTGGGTTGCTTTAGCACACAAGCACCTATAAAAACCATATTTCAATTTTCCTAAAAAAATTGTTTCGTAGATTCTATTTTTGAGGGGTTCTTGCATGTTGTTGAAAAATTAGTTTTTCGTAAAAAATACGATGTGGGTCTACTCATAACGACATTCTCTACAAAACCCATTTCTTAGATTTTTCACAAAATGATTCAAAAATATTAACTGTTACCTTTACCAATTCTACTTTTAAAAAAAATATATACTTTTCAATAAACACTTATTTTTTCAAAAAACGGACAATCTGGGTCTCTTTAGCTCTCGAGCGCCTATAAAACCCATATTTTCAATTTTCCCAAAAATAATTGTTTCATATATACTATTTTTGAGAGGTTTTTGCACATTGGTGGCAAATTAGTTTCACAAAAAAAATGAAGATTTGGGTCTACTCAGAACGACATTCTCTAGAAAACCCATATTTTTCGATTTTCCAAATAAAATAGTTTCGTAGATTCTATTTTTGAGGGGTTCTTCAATGTTCATGAAACGTGATAAAAACTACGTGTATAGAATGCACAACTGCAGTGTAATCCACAAACATAGACACCAAAGTTGATCGATGGTCCACGAAAACTCAAACTCGAGCGGTTTCTAAAATGCGGCTATAACTCAACAAAAAATGAAGGTTCAGCAAAGGTGATAGAAAATTAGCGTTCATAATCCACAACTACAGTGCAATCCAATATCGCAGTCACCAAAGCTGATCGATGGCCCACGAAAACACACACATGAGCGGTTTACTAAGTGTAGCTATAAATAAACGAAAATTGAAGGTTGACGAAAGGAAATAGAAAATACACATCTAGAATGCACAACTACATTTTAATCCACAATCGCAGTCACAAAAGTTGATCGATGGCCCACGAAAACTCAAATATGAGTGGTTTCCTAAATACGACTATAACTCAACAAAAACTAAAGGTTTGTGAAAGGAAATAGGAAATACGTGAATAAAATGCAAAACTATAGTGTAATCCAAAAGCGTAGTCACCAAAATTTATTGATACTTGACGAAAACTCAAACACGAGAAGTTTCCTAAATATGGCTATAACTAGAAAAAAATGAAGGTTCATGAAAGTCTATAGAAAATACATGTATAAAATGTACAACTACAGTGTAATCCACAATCGTAGTCACCAAAGTTTATCGATGGCCCATGAAACTCAAACTCGAGCAGTTTCCTCAATATGGCTATAACTCAACAAAAAATGAAGGTTCACGAAAGCCGATGGAAAATACACAAACAAAATGGATAACTACAGTGTAATCCACAATTGTAGTCACCAAAGTTGATCGATTGCTCATGAAAACTCAAACACGAGTTGTTTCCTAATGCAGGCCTACTATCTAATAGCCCCCCGGGAACCCTATGATTCGAAACCCCACCGATGAACTCGGGTTTTCCCCACCGATCATTGGCCCACCAACCCCACTATCCATACCTAGGACCCCACCAACCAGGGCTTCACCGGGGTGGGAGGCTATAGAGTTGCTTCGCCTAAATTCCACCCTAGCTTCTAACCGCCCTGCAGAGAAACACCGCCCTAGTTTTTAACCGCCACCACCCGACCGACCTATTCGCCTTATGGGTGTTTAGGAGCTTGGGTGGTTAGGATGTCTTTGTCAGTGGGGTTGGTGCCTTAGGATAGTGGGGTCCGTTGGACCCCACCGACCAAGGCATCCACCACCATCCATAAGTCATATAGGGCGGTGGGCGGAGCAACTCTATAGCCTCCCACCTCCCCAGGTCGCCCTAGGCCGCCCCGGGCGTAGCGACCCCACCATCCAACGCTTTTCGACCTAAGGCCAATATGGTCAGCTGCCGAAGGCAGGCCTTAGGCTGCCGAAGGAAGGCCTTACCCACCAACCATGCCCTAAGACAAATGGGTAACTATAATGGGGGTTGGGGGGCATGGGGTTGGTTCATCTAGGAACTATGATTCCCTCCCACCTTATGCTAGCAAGCTCTGCCTTCGGCACCGACCATATGGCCGGGGAATCATAGTTCCAGATAGAAATGGGCTGGACTAGATAGAATAGTGCCGGGGCAGGGCAACAAACCGGAAGCCCGAACAACTATATAGTATAGATCTCCCGGATCCGAGATAGGTGCCAAAGATAGGGCTCTCTTCTTGATTGTAGGAGTCACCCACTTAGATGGGACAATTATAGACGTGATACATTGAAGAGGTTCCTTGAGATTAAATAGATAGGGCGGGAGGATATAAATTGGGCTCCCAGTTCCGAGATGGGGGATACTCTATAGTTCTAGTTCGGAGCAGCTGCTCTATACTATAGTTGAGAGTGAATGCGAGTGGATTAACTACCTTTATGGCTTCTTTGGCGTAATCACCCGGCCCACGGCTATATAGGTCACCCCTACGCAGCAAGACATGTTTGGTTTGGTTAGCCGGGCTGGGCCAACTCTACTCCTCCCACCCTAAGCCAACCCCACCGACCAGGGCTTCGCCCACCACCAAGGGTATATCTATAATGCAAAAAAAAAAAAAACTTCAAGAAAGGCGATAGAAAATAAATGTATAGAATGCACAACTACAGTGTAATCCACAAGTGTAGTCACCAAAGTTGATAGATAGCCAACGAAAACTCAAACTCGAGCAGTTTTCTAAATACGGTTGTAACTCAATAAAAAATGAAGGTTTGCAAAAGTTGATGGAAAATATGCGTACGAAATGGACAACTATAGTGCAATCCACAATCATAGTCACAAAGTTGATCAATGGCCCACAAAAACTCAAACACCAGCAGTTTCCTAACTGCAAATATAAGTCAATGAAAAATTGAAGGTTTGTGAAAGGCGATAGAAAATACACGTATAGAATGCAAAACTAAATTGTAATCCACAATCATAGTCACCAAAGTTGATTGATGGGCCACGAAAACTCAAACACAAGCATTTTCCTATATGCGGCTATAATTTAACAAAAAATGAAGGTTCGCGAAAGGCGATAGAAAATTAACATTCATAATGCACATATATAGTGCAATCTACAATCGTAGTCACCAAAGTTGAACTATGGTCCAGCAAAACGCAAACATGAGCATTCTATATGCGCAATTTCTATCGCCTTTCATGAACGCTCATTTTTTTTTGAGTTATAGCCGCATTTAGGAAACTACTCATATTTGTGTTTTTTCGGGCCATTGATCAAGTTTGGTGACTACAATTATAAATTGTACTGTAGTTGTCCATTTTGTACTCATATTTCTAATTGCATTCATGAACCTTTATTTTTTGTTGAGTTATAGCCGCATTTACGAAAACGATCGTGTTGGAGTTTTCGTAGGCCATTGATCAACTTTGGTGACTAAGCTTGTGGAATACACTGTAGTTGTGCATTTTATACACGTATTTTCTATAGACTTTTAGGAACGTTCATTTTCTTTCTAGTTATAGCAGTATTTAGGAAACTTCTCGTGTTTGATTTTTCGTCGACTATAGATAAATTTTGGTGAGTACGTTTTTGGATTACACTATAGTTGTGCATTTTATTCACGTATTTCCTATTGCCTTTCACAAACCTTTAGTTTTTGTTGAGTTATAGTCGTATTTAGGAAACCACTCATATTTGAGTTTTCGTGGGCCATCGATCAACTTTTGTGACTACGATTGTGGATTGCGCTGTAGTTGACTAATCTAGACGCGTATTTTCCAAAACCTTTCAGGAACCTTCATTTTTTCTTGAGTTGTAGCTGCATTTAGGAAACCGCTTGTGTTTGAGTTTTCGTGGGCCATCGATCAACTTTGGTGACTATGATTTTGAATTGCATTATAGTTGTCCAATCTATACGCGTATTTTCTATTGCCTTATGCAAACCTTCATTTTTCGTTGATTTATGGCCGCATTTAGGAAACCGCTCGAGTTTGAGTTTTTGCAGGCCGTCGATCATCTTTGGTGACTATGATTGTGGATTGCACTATAGCTGTCCATTATGTACGTTTATTTTCTATTGCCTTTAACGAACCTTTGTTTTTTGTTGAGTTAAAGCTGCATTTAGGAAACCGGTTGTGTTTGAGTTTTCGTGAGCCATCAATCAACTTTGGTGACTATGATTGTGGATTACATTGTAGTTGTGCACTCTATACGTATATTTTCTATCACCTTTCGGGAACCTTCATTTTTTTTTGAGTGATAGCCGCACTTAGGAAACCGCTCGTGTTTGAGTTTTTGTGGTCCATCGATCAACTTTGGTGACTATGCTTGTGGATTGCACTGTAGTTGTCTATTATGTACGCGTATTTTCTATTGCCTTTTGTGAACCTTCATTTTTTGTTGAGTTATAGCCGCATTTAGGAAACTAGTCGTATTTGAGTTTTCATTGGCCATGCATCAGTTGTTCATTCTATACACGTATTTTCTATATCTTTTAGCGAACCTTCATTTTTTGGTGACTTATAGCCATAGTTAGGAAAGCGCTTGTGTTTGAGTTTTCGTGGGCCTTCGATTAATTTTGGTGAGTACGATTGTGGATTCCATTGTAGTTGTCCATTATGTATGCGTAATTTCTATCACTTGTCGCAAACCTTCATTTTTCGTTGAGTTATAGCCGCATTTAGGAAAATAAGTTCTTGAAATAGATTTTTTTCAAAAGTAGAAGCAGTAGAGGCTCAGGGTAGTGATCAACATTGTAACAGTTGAAATTGAATGTAGACCGGGCCAGGGGCCTTTTACTATCAATAAAGCTATCCATTTACCCCAGATCTGAGTTGCACTATCTTTTGTGTAAATATTGGTGTCTTGCATTGCATTGAATGTATGGTTGCAGTGTTAGGGTAGATTTCCATTGTGCATTGCTATTTTGCCAAGTTGGTGTCTGCAGGGTTTTGACTTGGGCGGTTTGGAGGCATAGTCCGGGCTCGTTGGCACACTTGACTCTCAGTGACAAGTGAAGAAGTGAGCACCGGTGCCGCACGAGGCGTTGGCCTCGTGACAGTGGAAGGAGTTCTTAGTTCATTAGTTCATAGGCAAATTTTTTGAATCTTTTTATGAAAAATGGGATAAATGGGATTTTGTAGAGAATGTTATTCTGAGTACACCCAGATCGTCCTTTTTTCGAAAAACTAATATTTCACCAACATGCAAGAACCCCTCAAAAATAGAATCTAGGAAACAACTTTTTTTGGGAAAATCGAAAATATGGGTTTTATAGGTACTCATGTGCTCAAGAGACCCAGATTGTCCCGTTTTTGAAAAATAAGTTGTTTTTGAAAAAGATAGATTTATTTGAAAAGTACAAGCAGTGGAGGTAACATAGGCAATTTTTTTGAATTTTTTAATGAAAACTTTGAGAAATGGGTTTTGTAGAGAATGTGGTTTTGACTGGACCCAGATCCTCCCCTTTTCCAAAAACTATTTTTTCAACAACATTCAGGAACCCCTCAAAAATAGAATCTACGAAACAATTTTTTTTGGGAAAATCATAATATGGATTTTATTGGTGCTCGTGTAATAAAGAGAGCCAGATCGCCCATTTCCTGAAAAAATAAGTTACACTTGATAAAGATATATTTTTTTGAAAAGTAGAAACAATAGAGGTAACAGAGGCAGATTTTTTGAATCTTTCTATGAAAAATATCAGAAATGGGTTTTGTAGAGAATGGTGTTCTAAGAAGATCTAGATCATCCTTTTTTCAAAAAACTAATTTTTCACAAACATGAGAGATCCCCTCAAAAATAGAATCTATGAAACAATTTTTTTTGGGAAAATCAAGAATATGGGTTTTATAGGTGCCCGTGTGCTAAAGAGACCCAGATCGTCCTGTCTTTGAAAAAATTATTTGTTCTTGAAAAAGATAGATTTTTTTTAAAATTAGAAGCAGTAGAGGTAATAGACACAAATTTTTTGAATCTTTTTATGAAAAATTTGAGAAATGGGTTTTGCAGAGAATGTCATTTTGAGTAGACCCAAATCAACATTTTTTGAAAACCGCTCATGTTTGAGTTTTCGTGGGCTATCGATCAACTTTGGTGACTACGATTGTGGATTGCACTGTAGTTGTCCATTTTGTATGTGTATTTCCTATCGCCTTTCGGGAACCTTCAATTTTTGTTAAGTTACAGCTACATTTAGGAAACCGCTCAAGTTTCAGTTTTCATGGACAATCAATCAACTTTTGTAAATACGCTTGTGGATTACACTATATTTATGCATTCTATACTAGTATTTTCTATTGCATTTCACAAACCTTCATTTTTTGGTGAGTTATAGCAGCATTTAGGAAACCGCCTGTGTTTGACTTTTTGTGAGCAATCAATCAACTTTGGTGACCACGATTGTGGATTGTACTATAGTTTTGTGTTCAGTAAGTATATTTTAAATTTCCTTCCACAAACCCTCATTTTTTATTCAGTTATAGCCAAAGTTAGGAAATCGCTCGAGTTTGAGTTTTCCTAGGACATTGATCAACTTTGGTTACTATGATTGTGGATTGTACTGTAGTATTGCATTATTTATGCATATTTTTAATCGCTTTTCACAAATTTTCTTTTTTTTGTATAGTTATAGCCGTATTTAGGAGACCGCTTGTATTTGAGTTTTTTTCGCCATCGATCAAACTTGGTGACTAGAATTGTGGATTGAACTGTAGTTGTCCAATCTTTACACGAATTTTTCTATCGCCTTTTGCGAACCTTCATTTTTCATTGAGTTATAGCTGCATTTAAGAAACCAGTCGTGTTTTAGTTTTTGTAGGCCATCAATCAACTTTTCTGAGTATGCTTGTGGATTACACTGTAGTTGTGTATTCCATTCAGGTATTTCTGATCACCTTTCACAAACGTTCATTTTCTATTGAGTTATAGCCGCATTTAGGAAACCGCTCATGTTTGAGTTTTTGGGGGCCATCAATCAACTTTGGTGGCTACGATTATGGATTGTACTATTGTTGTGCATTTTGTACGCATACCTTTTATTTCCTTTCACGAACCTTCATTTTTTGTTCAATTATAGCCACATTTAGGAAAATGCTCGTGTTTAAGTTTTCGTGGGCATTTACGATTACAAGGTAGTTGTGCATTCTATACGTGTATTTTCTATCGCCTTTCGCGAACGTTCATTTTTCATTAAGTTATATCCGCACTTAGGAAACCGCTCATGTTTGAGTTTTTCGTGGGCCATCGATCAACTTTGGTGACTACGATTGTGGATTCCACAATAGCTATCCATTATGTACACGTATTTTCTATCATTTTTTGCGAACCTTCATTTTTTACAGAGTTATAGCCGCATTTAGGAAACTGATAGTGTTTGAGTTTTCATGGGCCAACAATCAACTTTGGTGACTATGATTGTGGATTGGACTTTTGTTGTCCAATCTGTAGGAGTATTTTCTATCGCCTTTCATGAGCTTTCATTTTTCGTTGAGTTGTAGCTGTATTTAGGAAACCGCTCTTGTTTGAGTTTTTGTGGAACATCGATCAACTTTGGTGACTACGATTGTGGATTGCACTGTAGTTGTCAATTTTGTATTTGTATTTTCTATCGCCTTTCGCGTACCTTCATTTTATGTTGAGTTATAACCCCATTTAGGAAACCGCTCATGTTTGAGTTTTCATGGGCCAAGGATCAACTTTGGTGATTATGATAGTGGATTACACTGTAGATGTGCATTCTATATGCATAATTTCTATTGCCTTTCGTGAATCTTCATTTTTCGTTCAAATATAGCTGCACTTAGGAAACCACTCGTGTTTGAATTTTTCATAGGGGATCGATCAACTTTGGTGATTACGATTTTCGATTGCACTGTAGTTGTTCATTCTATATGTGTATTTTCTATTGCCTTTCGCGAACCTTCATTTTTTGTTGAGGTATAGCCGCATTTATGAAACTACTCGAGTTTGAGTTTTCATGGGCTATCGATCAATTCTGGTGACTACACTTGTGGATTACACTATAGTTTTGCATTCTACATGCGTATTTTCGATCGCCTTTCTCAAACCTTCATTTTTTATTGAGTTATAGCTGCATTAAGGAAACTACTCATGTTTGAGATTTTGTGGGCAATGGATCAACTTTGGATTGTGGATTTTTCTATAGTTGTGCATTTTGTACGCATATTTTTAATCGCCTTTCATGAACCTTCATTTTTTGTTGATTTATAGCCGCATTAATTAAAATAGTCGTGTTTTAGTTTTAGTGGGCCATTGACGAGCTTTCGTGACTACGATTGTGTATTGCACTATAGTTATCCATTTTGTACCTGTATTTTTTGTTGAGTTATAGCCGCATTTAGGATACTACTCATGTTTTAGTTTTCGTCCATCGATCAACTTTGATGACTACGATTGTGGATTGAACTGTAGTTGTGCATTCTGTACCCATACTTTTAATCGGTTTTCATGAACCTCCATTTTTTTTTGAGGTATAGCCACATTTAGGAAAACGCTTGTGTTTAATTTTTTGAGTGCTATTGATCAATATTGGTAAGTATGATTGTGGATTACATTTTAGTTTTGCATTGTATACTCGTATTTTCTATCGCCTTTCACAAACCCTCATTTTTTGTTGAATTATACCCGCACTTAGGAAAAAGCCCGTGTTTGAGTTTTCGCTGGCCACCGATCAACTTTGGTGACTAGGATTGTTGATTACACTATAGTTATCCAGTTTGTATGCATATTTTCTATTGCCTTGCGGGAACCTTCATTTTTCGTTGAGTTATAGCTGCATTTAGGAAACCGGTCATGTTTGAGTTTTTGTGGGCCATTGATCAACTTTGGTGACTACGATTGTGGATATCACTGTAGGTGTCCATTGTATACGCGTATTTTCTATCGCCTTTGACGAACCTTAACTTTTTGTTGAGTTACAGCCGCATTTACGAAACCACTCATGTTTGAGTTTTTGTGGGACGTCGATCACTTTTGGTGAGTATGATTGTGCATTGCTCTGTAGTTGTGACTTCTATATGCTTATTTACTATCCCCTTTGGAAACCTTAATTTTTCATTGAGTTATATACGCATTTAGGAAACCACTCGTTTTTGAGTTTTCATTGGCCATCAATCAACATTGGTGACTACGATTATGGATTGCACTGTAGGTGTCCATTCTACGTATTTTCTATCGCCTTTTGCGAACCTTCAGTTTTTATTGCGTTATAGCTGCATTTCGGAAATAGCTCGTGTGTGAGTTTTCCTGGGTCATCGATCAACTTAGGTGATTACGATTGTCAATTGCATTGTAGTTGTCCATTCTATACACATATTTTCTATCGCCTTTCATGAACCTTCATTTTTTGTTGAATTACAGCCACATTTAGGAAACTGCTCATGTTTGAGTTTTCCTGGGTCGCCGACTAACTTTGGTGTCTACGATTGTCCATTGCACTATAGTTTTCATTTCTATATGCTTATTTTCTATTCCCTTTTGCAAACCTTCATTTTTCGTTGAGTTATAGCCGCATTTAGGAAACCGCTCATGTTTTAGTTTTCGTGGGCCATCGATCAACTTTGGTGACTACGATTGTGGATTGCACTGTAATTGTGGATTATGAACGCTAATTTTCTATCACCTTTCGTGAACCTTCATTTTGTTTTGAGTTATAGCCACATTTTGGAAACCGCTAGAGTTTGAGTTTTTTTGGTGCATTGATCAACTTTCGTGACTATGTTTGTGGATTACACTGTAGTTGTGCATTCTATATGTGTAGTTTCTATCACCTTTCATGAACTTTGTTTTCTTGTTCAGTTATAGCTACAGTTAGGGAAACCGCCCATATTTGAGCATTGATGAATATTTTTATGAAAAATCTGAGAAATGGGTTTTGTAAAGAATGTCATTCTGAGAAGACCTAGATCGTCATTTTTTTGAAAAACTAATTTTTCACCAACATTGAAGAACCCCTCAAAAATAGAATCTACGAAACTATTTTTTTTGGAAAATCAAAAATATGGGTTTTATAGGTGTTTGTGTGCTCAAGAGACCCAAATCAAATATTTTTGACAAAATAACTTCTTCTTGAAAAAGATATTTTTTTTTGAAAAGTAGAAGCAGTAGAGGTAACAGAGGCAATTTTTTTGAATCTTTTTATGAAATATGGGATAAATGGGTTATCTAGAGAGAATGTCATTCTAAGTACACCGAGATTGTCATTTTTTGGAAAATCTAAGATTTCACCAATACGCAAAAACCCTAAAAAGTATAATCTACGAAACATTTTTTTCTGGGAAAATCGTAAATATAGGTTTTATAGGTACTCATGTGCTCAAGAGACCCAAATCATCCGTTTTTTGAAAAAATAAGTTGTTTTTGAAAAAGATAGTTTTTTTTCAAATAAAGGAATGGAGGTAACAAAGGCAAGTTTTTTAAATTTTTTTATGAAAAATCTGAGAAATGGGTTTCGTAGACATTGTCAAACTGAGTAGACCCAAATCGTTCTTTTTTGGAGAAACTAATTTTTCAACAACATGCAAGAACCCCTCTGAAATAGAAATTTATGAAACAATTTTTTTTTGGGAAAATCGAAATATGGTTTTTATAGGTGCTTGTGTGCTAAAAAAACTCAAATCGTCCGTTTTTTGAAAAAATAAGTTATTCTTGAGAAAGATAGATTTTTTAAAAAAGTAGAAGCAAAAGAGGTAATAGAGGTAAATTTTTTAAATCTTTTTATGAAAAATCTAAGAAATGGGTTTTGTAGAGAATGAAATTTTAAGTAGACCCAAATCATCTGTTTTTCAAAAAACTAATTTTTCACCAACATGCAAGAACCTCTCAAAAATTGAATTTACGAAACATTTTTTTTTTTGGAAAATAAAAAATATGGGTTTATAGGTGCTCGAGAGCTAAAGAGAAACAAATTGTATGTTTTTTGAAAAAGATACATTTTTTTGAAAAGTAGAAGCAGTAGAGGTAACAGAGGCAATTTTTTTGAATCTTTTTATGAAAAATTTGACAAATACATTTTGTAGAGAATGTCGCTCTTAGGAGAAGAAACAAAAAAAGAAAGATTTATTTGGGTAGTTCTAATATAAATGTTTTCATATACTTGGTATCTATCTTTGTACTATAGATTGTCTCTATTCAATAAATAGTATATTTTCCTCTTTTCATATACTTGTCTATTTTTTATATTAATTTTTTAGAATGTCTCTATTTGCTAAATGGGGTATTTAATGACACACCTCATTTTCCCCAATTGCAGCTATAACTGAACAAAAAATGAAGGTTCTTGAAAGGCGATTAAAAATATGCGTACATAATGCGCAACTACAGTACAATCCACAATCGTAGTCACCAAAGTTTATTGATGGCCCACAAAAACTCAAACTCTTACAGTTTCCTAAATGCGATAATAACTTAACAAAAAATGAAGGTTCACAAAAGGGGATAGAAAATATGCGTACAAAATGGACAATTACAGTGCAATTCACAATTGTAGTCACCAAAATTGTTTGATGGCCCACAAAAACTCAAACACGAGCGGTATCCTAAGTGTGGCTATAACTCAAAGAAAAATATGCGTACAAAATGGACAATTACAGTGCAATTCACAATTGTAGTCACCAAAATTGTTTGATGGCCCACAAAAACTCAAACATGAGCGGTATCCTAAGTGTGGCTATAACTCAAAGAAAAATATGCGTACAAAATGCACAACTATATTACAGTCCACAATCGTACTCACCAAAGTTGATTGATGGACCACAAAAACTCAAACATGGGCGGTTTCCTAAATATCTGCTAGTTTCATTGTTCCTTCTTCTGAGAAGTCTTCTGTGAGTTTTCAGAAAGATTAAATATTTGCTGCTTGAGAGAGCCCAATTTCATATAGGAGAATTGTTCATCCCACATGTATGGCGGGAATGAGAAGAGGGAATATAACTACAAGGAGAAGAAACAAAATATTTTGGATTTATTTGGGTGGTTCTAGTATAAATGTATATGTGTGGCAGAAATGAGAAGAGGGAATATAAGTACAAGGAGAAGAAACAAAAAAAATTAGATTTATTTGGGTAGTTCTAATATAAATGTTTTCATTTACTTGGTAGAATGTAGTTCTATAGTATATTGTCCTCTTTTCATATACTTGTCTATTTTTTTATTAATTTTTAGAATGTCTTTATTTGATAAATGGGGTATTTACTGACACACCTCATTTTTAAGTACATATACTTCTATACAATTGTTATTTATCTTTGTACTGATCTGTAGACTTTTTATTTGTCATGATCTATTATGTCTATTGATTTTAGGTCAAGTTCGTGAATGCAAGGTTGTTCTCATGAGTGCAAACTCCAGCTACCTAAATTTAAATTTGATTAACTAGCTCTCTTTTTCTTTCCCACCTATCTGACCATATACTTGTTTGTGTAATTTATTATCATGTACTAATATAAAAAGATATTCATTTTCATTTTCATTGAGAGTATAATAAATATAAGATTCCTTAATAAAATACCACTATAATTAGCCAATATGCTTCTTATGTAGACTTTCAAACATGAAAATTTATCTGACACTATTAAACAAGTCTCAATTTGTTAAAAAGAACCATTTTCAAATGATAAAAAAGAGTTTCAAATAATACACTTAAGCACAATAAGTCATTTGTTAGGTTCATTGATTTAATTGTGGTCTTTTAATGATAACTAAATTTCAATGAGTATCAAAGTACATTGTGGAATAACAAATGAAAACCATAAACAATGGTGTAAGCATTGCTTGGGAGTGCATTGAATTTATAAATGATGAGTGATTACGTTTTTGAGAAACATAGAAGGAATGAGTATCCTCGATGGCCCACGAAAACATAAACATGAGCGGTTTCTTAAATGCGGCTCTAACTCAACAAAAAATTAAGCTTTATGAAAGGCGAAAGAAAATACGCGTACATAATGGACAATTACATTGCAATCCACAATTGTAGTCACCAAAGTTGTTCGATGGCCCACGAAAAATCAAACACGAGTGGTATCCTAAGTGCGGCTAGAACTCAATGAAAAATAAAGGATCCTGAAAGGCGATTAAAAATATGCGTACAGAATGCACTACAGTACATTCCACACACTACAGTACATTCCACAATTGTAGCCGCCACAGTTGATTGATGGCCCACAAAAACTCAAGCATGAGCGGTTTCCTAAACGCAACTATAACTCAACAAAAATTGAAGGTTCACGAAACATGATTGAAAATATGTGTATAAAATACACAACTATCATGTAATGCACAATCGTAGTCACCAAAATTGATTGATGGCCCACGAAAACTCAAACAAAAATATTTTCCTAAATGTGGCTATAACTCAACAGAAATTAAGGTTCATGAAAGGTGATTAAAAATATGCATACAGAATGCACAACTATAGTACAATCCAAAAAAACTCAACCACGAAAGGCGATTAAAAACATGTGGACAAAATGCACAACTACAGTGCAATCCACAATCGTAATCACCAAAGTTGATTGATCACCCACGATAACTCAACAAACAATGAAGGTTTGAGAAAGGCGATTAGAAATATGCATATAGAATGCACAACTACAGTGTAATCCACAATCGTAGTCAGCAAAGTTGATCGATGGCCCACAAAAACTCAAACACGGGAATTTTCCTAATTGCGGCTATAACAACAAAAAATGAAGGTTCATGAAAGGCTATTAAAAATATGCATACAAAATGTACAACTACAGTACAATCAACAATCGTAGTCATCAAAGTTGATCGATGCCCCAAAAAGACTCAAACATGAGCGGTTTCCTCAATACAAAATATGGAGAAAAAAAAAATGAAGTTTCACGAAAGGAAAAACAAAATACGCATAAAAAATGCACAACTATAGTGTAATCCACAAGCATATTCACCAAAGTTGATCAATGGCACATGAAAACTCGAACATGAGCGGTTTCCTAAATGCGGCTATAACTCAAAAAAAATTGAAAGTTCACGAAAGGCGATAGAAAATAATCATAGAAAATGGACAAGTACCGTGCAATACACAATCATAGTCACGAAATTTTATCGATGTTCCACAAAAACTCAAACAAGAGCAGTTTCCTAAATACGTCTATAACTCAAAGAAAAATGAAGGATTGTGAAAGGTGATAGAAAATACTCATATAGATTGGACAACAACAGTCCAATCCGTAAATCATAGTCACCAAGATTGACTGATGGCGCAGAAAAACTTAAGCATGAGCAATTTCAGAAATACGGGTATACCTCAACAAAAAATGTAGGTTTGTGAAAAGAGACTAAAAATATGCGTACAAAATTGTAAATTTCAGTACAATCCACAATCGTAGTCACCAAATTTGATTGATGCCCCACGAAAAGTGAAACTCGAGCGTTTTCCTAAATGTGGCTATAAGTTAACAAAAAATGAAGGTTCGCAAAACGCGATAGAAAATACGTGTATAGAATGGAAAACTACAGTGCAATCCACAATCGTATTCACCAAAGTTGATCAACGGCCCATGAAAAACTCAAACACAAGCAGTTTCCTAATTACGGCTATAACTCAAGGAAAAATGAAGGTTCGCGAAAGGCAATAGAAAATACGTGTATCAAATGCACAACTACAGTTTAATCCCCAAGCGTAGTCACGAAAATTGATCGTTGGCCCACAAACACGAGTCATTTCCTAAATGCAGCTATACCTCAACAAAAAATGAAGGTTCACGAAAGGCGATATAAAATATGTGTACATAATGGACATCTATAGTGGAATCCACAATCATAGTCACCAAAGTTGATCGATGGCCCACAAAAACCCAAACACGAGTGGTTTCCTAAAGGCAGCTATATAACTCAACGAAAAATGAAGGTTTGTGAAAATCGATAGAAAATACGTGTATAGATTGGACAACTACAATGCAATCAACAATCGTAGTCACCAAACTTGATCGATGGCCCATGAAAACTCAAATACGAGTGGTTTCCTACATACGGCTATAAGTCAAAAAAAAATAATGTTTGTGAAAAGCAATTAAAAATATGAGTACAAAATGAAAAACTACAGTACAATCTACAATCGTAGTAACCAAAGCTGATCGATGTCCTACAGAAACTCAAACTCGAGCGGTTTCCACAATGCTGTCACCAAACTTGATTGATGACCCAGGAGAACTCAAACACCATCGGTTTCCTAAGTGTGACTATAACTCTTTGAAAATGAAGGTTCGTGAAAGAAATTGAAAATAAGCATATAGAATCCAGAACTACAGTGCAATCCACAATTGTATTCCCCAAAGTTGATCGATGGCCCAAGAGAAACACGAGCATTTTCCTAAATGCACCTATAACTCAACAAAAAATGAAGGCTCACAAAAGGAGACTATAAATATGCTTACAAAAAGATGATTGAAAACACGCATATAGAATGCAGAACTATAGTGTAATCCACAAGCGTAGTCACTAAAGGTTATCGATGGCCCACGAAAACTCAAACTCGATAGGTTTCCTAAATGTGGCTATAACTCAATATAAAATCAAGGTTTACGAAAGGCGATAGAAAATACAACTACATAATGGAACACTAGACTGCAATCCACAATTGTAGTCACCAAAGTTGATCGATGGCCTACGAAAATTCAAACATGAGCGGTTTCCTATGTGCGGCTATAACTCAACAATGCAATCCAAAATTGTAGTCACTGAACTTGATCGATGGCCCATGAAATCTCAAACATGAGTTGTTTCCTAAGTGTCCCTATAACTCAACAAAAAAATGAAGGGTCATGAAAGCCTATAGAAAATACGCATATGAAATGAACAACTATAGTTTAACCAACAATCATAGTTACCAAAGTTGATCGATGGCCCAAGAAAACTCAAACACGAGTGTTTTCCTAAATGTGGCTATAACTCAACAAAAAAGGTAGGTTTGCAAAAGGTGATAGAAAATACACATATGAAATGTACAACTATAGTGTAATCCATAATGGTAAACACCAAATCGATGGCCCACAAAAACTCAAACACGAGCGGTTTCCTAAATCCGGCTATACCTCAGCAAAAAATGAAGGTTCGCGAAAGGCGATAGAAAATACACATATAGAACGGAGAGCTACAATGCAATCCAAAATCGTAGTCACCAAAATTGATCGATGGCCCATGAAAAACTCAAACACGAGCGGTTTCCTAAATGCGGCTATACCTCAACAAAAAATGAAGGTTCGCGAAAGGCGATAGAAAATACAAATATAGAATGGAGAAATACAATGCAATCCAAAATCGTAGTCACCAAAATTGATTGATGGCCCATGAAAAACTCAAACACGAGCGGTTTCCTAAGAGCGGCTATATCTCAACGAAAAATGAAGATTCGTGAAAGGTAATAGAAAATATGCGTATACAATGCACAACTATAGTGTAATCCACTATTATAGTCACCAAAGTTGATTTATGGCCCATGAAAACTCAAACACGAGGGGTTTCCTACGTGTGGCTATAACTGAACAAAAAATGAAGGTTCGCGAAAAGAAAAATACAAAATACTAATATAGAATGCAGAACTATAGTGTAATCCACAATCGTAGTCACCAAAGTTAATGGATGGCCCACGAAAACTCAAACACTAGCGGTTTCCTAAATGCGGGTTTAACAAAACAAAAAATGAAGGTAAATGAAAGGCGATAGAAAATAGGCATACAAAATGGAAACCTATAGTGCAATCCACAATTGTAGTCACCAAAGTTGATCTATGGCCCACGAAAACTCAAAACCGAGTGGTTTTCCTAAATGCAGCTATAACTCAACAAAAAATAAAGGGTTCACGAAAAGCAATAAAAAATACGCATGCAAAATGGACAACTAAAGTTCAATCCACAATCGTAATCACCAAAGTTGATCGATGGCCCACAAAAACTCAAATACGAACGGTTTCCTAAATATGGCTAGAACTCGACGAAAAATGATGTTTCACGAAAGGCGACAGAAAAACTCAAACACGAGCGATTTCCTAAGTGTGGCTATAACACAAATAAAAATGAAGGTTTCTAAAAAGGTGATAGAAAATACGCATATAGGATGTACAAATACAATGTGATCCACAATCGTAGTCACCAAATTTGATCGATGGATGAAGAAAACTCAAACAGGAGCAGTTTCCTAAATGCAGCTATAACTCAACAAAAAATGAAGGTTCACGAAAAGCGATAGAAAATATGCGTATAGAATGCACAATTACAGTGTAATCCACAAACATAGTCACCAATGTTGATCGGCCCAGAAAAACTCAAACTCGAGTAATTTCCTAAATGCGGCTATAACTCAACAAAAAATGAAGGTAAGCGAATGGCAATAGAAAATACACGTACAAAATGGAGAACTACTATGCAATTCACAATCGTAGTCACCAAAGTTGATTGATGGCTCACAAAAAATCAAACATGAGCGATTTCCTAAGTAAAGCTATAACTCAATGAAAAATTAAGATTAGCGAAAGGTGATAGAAAATATGTGTATAGTATGCACAACTACAGTGTAATTCACAATCGCAGTCACCAAAGTTGATCGATGGCCCAAGAAAACTTGAACATGAGTGGTTGTCCATTCTATACGCGTATTTTCTATCTTCTTTCGCGAACCTTCAATTTTTGTTTAGTTATAGCCACATTTAGGAAACCGCTCATGTTTGTGCTTTTGTGGGCCATTGATCAACTTTGGTGACTACATTTGAGGATTGCACTTTAGTTGTGCATTCTATACACATATTTTCTATTGTCTTTCGTGAACCTTCATTTTTTTTTATTTAGCCGCACTTAGGAAATCGTTCGTGTTTCAGATTTCGTGGGCCATCAATCAACTTTGGTGACTATGATTGTGGATTGAACTATACTTGTCCATTTTGTACGCGTATTTTTTTATCACCTTTCGCGAACTTTTTTTTTTTTTTGAGTGAAAAATTAGATTTTCAAAAAAACGACAATCTACGTTTACTTAGAACGACATTCTCAACAAAATCCATTTCTCAAAATTTTCAGAAAAAAATTCAAAAAATTTGCCTCTATTACCTCTACTTTTGTTCCCTTTCAAAAAAATATATCATTTACAAGAATAACATATCTTTTCAGAAAACAAACGAAATGGGTATTTTAGCACACAAGCACCTATAAAAACCATATTTTAATTTTCCCAAAAAAAATTGTTTCGTAAATTCTACTTTTGAGGGCTTCTGGCATGTTGTTAAAAAATTAGTTTTTCGCAACAATGATGATCTGGGTTTACTCAGAACGACATTCTCTACAAAACCCATTTAACAAATTTTTCATAAAAAGATTTAAAAAATTTGTCTCTATTACCTCTACTTTTTCTACTTTTCAAAAAAATCTATTTTTTTCAAAAACAACTTATTTTTTCAAAAAATGGACGATATTTGTCTCTTTAGCTCTTGAGCACCTATAAAAACTATATATTTTATTTCCCCAAAAAAATTGTTTCGTAGATTCTATTTTTGAGGGTTTTTTGAATGTTGCTGAAAAATTAGTTTTTCGAGAATAGGACGATCTAGGTCTACTAAAAACAAAATTCTCTACAGAATCCATTTCTTAGAATTTTCATAAAAAGATTCAAAAAAATTATCTCACCTCTACTGCTTCTACTTTTAAAAAAAAAAAATTATCTTTTTCAAAAAATGGACGATCTAGGTCTCTTTAGCTCTCGAGCACTTATAAAACCCATATCTTTTATTTTCCCAAAAAAATTAAAATCATAGATTCTATTTTTGAGGTGTTTTTGCATGTTGTTGAAAAATTAGTTTTTCAAAAACAGGACGATTTGGGACTACTCAAAATGACAATCTCTACAAAACCCATTTCTCAGATTGTTCATAAAAAGATTTCAGAAAATTTGTCTTTATTACCTCCACTGCTTCTACTTTTCAAAAAATTCTACCTTTTTAAAAAACAACTTATTTTATCAAAACCCACATGATCTGGGTCTCTTGAGCACACAAGTACCTATAATACCCATATTTTTTATTTTCCTAGAAAAATATGTTTTGTAGATTCTATTTTTTAGGGGTTTTTGCATGTTGGTGAAATATTAGTGTTTCAAAAAAAGGACGATCTGGGTGTACTCAGAATGACATTCTCTACATAACCCATTTATTCGTTTTTTCATAAGAAGATTTAAAAAATTTGCTTTTGTTAACTCTAGTGCTTCTACTTTTCAAAAAAATATATCTTTTTCAAGAAGAAGTTATTTTTTCAAAAAACAAACAATCTGGTTCTCTTTAGCACACGAACACCTATAAAACTCATTTTTTTGATTTAAAAAAAAAATAGTTTCGTAGATTCTATTTTTGAAGGGTTCTTACATGTTGGTGAAATAATAGTTTTTCAAAAACTCAAACGCCAGTGGTTTCCTAAATTTAGTTATAACTCAACAAAAAATGAAGGTTCGTCAATGTCGATAGAAAATACATGTATAGAATGCAATCCACAATCGTAGTCACCAAAGTTGATTGATGGCCCACAAAAACTAAAACACGCGTGGTTTCATAAATGCGGCTATAAATCAACAAAAAATGAATTCTCGTGAAAAGCGATGAAATATGGCTATAAATCAACAAAATATGAATTCTCGCGAAAAGTGCAATCCACAAGCGTAGGCACCAAAGTTGATCGATGACCCATGAAAACTCAAACATGAGCAATTTCTTAAATGTAGCTATAACTCAACAAAAAATGAATGTTCGCGGAAGGTGATAAAAAAATACGTATAAAATGCAGAACTAGAGTGTAATCCACAAGAGTAGTCACCAACGAAAACTCAAAAAAGAGTGGTTTCCTAAATATGGCTATAACTCAACAAAAAATAATGTTTCAAAAAATTTGATAGAAAATACGCATACATAATGGACAACTACAATGCAATCCACAATCGTAGTCACCAAAGTTGATCGAAGCCCACGAGAACTCAAACAAGAGCAGTTTCCTAAATGCGGCTATCAGTCAACAAAAAATGAAGGTTCACAAAAGGCGATAGAAAATACACATATAGAATGCAGAAGTACAATGTAATCCACAAGCGTAGTCACCAAATTTGATCGATGGCCCATGCAAACTCTAACACAAGCGGTTTCCTTACGGCTACAACTCAACAAAAAAAGAAGGTTCACAATAGCCTATAGAAAATACCCGTACAAAATGACAAATGACCAACTACAGTGCAATCCACAATCGTAGTCACAGAGTTGATCGATGGCCCATGAAAACTAGAACACAAATGGTTTCCTAAGTGCGTCTATAACTCAACAAAAATTGAAGGTTCGCAAAAGGCGATAGAAAATATGTGTATAGAATTATTGATCAACTTTGGGAAACCGGTCATGTATGAATTTTCGTGGGCAATGATTGATCAACTTTGGTGACTATGCTTTTGGATTACACTGTAGTTGTGCATTCTATAGGTGTATTTTCTATTGCCTTTTGCGAACCTTCCTTTTTCTTGAGTTATAGTTGCATTTAGGAAACTGCTCATGTTTTTGTTTTTGTGGGCCATCAATCAACTTTGGTGACTACGATTGTGGATTGTAGTTTAGCTGTGCATTCTCCTCGCATATTTCTAATTTCCTTTCACGAACCTTCATTTTTTGTTGAGTTATAGCCACAATTATGAAAATGCTCGTGTTTGAGTTTTAGTGGGCCATCTGTCAACTTTGGTGATTACGATTTTGGATTGTACTATCGTTGTGCATTTTGTATGCATATTTTTAATAGCCTTTCTGGAACCTTCATATTTTGTTGAGTTATAGCCGCACTTAGGATACTGCTTGTGTTTGAGCTTTCGTGGGCCACGAACAACTTTGGTGACTACAATTGTGGATTGCACTGTAATTGTCTATTTTGTACGTGTACTTTCTATCACCTTTCGTGAACCTTCATTTTTTGTTGAGTTATTGCCACATTTAGGAAACCTCTCGTGTTTGAGTTTTCGTGGGGCATTGATCAACTTTGGTGACTACAATTGTGGATTGTACAATTTTATTATGGTTATATTTCACAATTTTTTATAGTTCTATATGTTTCGTTTATGTCAGTTGTTGTTGGGGTTTCCTTTCTGATTTCTAGTAACATAAGAACAGAGTAACACATAAATCAAAATCAATTAAATATTACTGAAAAAAAAAAGTATTCAAAGGGATCAAACCTAAAAAATGTTTGATCCAATCTATGCACACTCATGCCCAAAGACTTCATGTGTGGATGAAATATTCGAACAAATGTCCTTGAAAAATTGACTACGAAACTATACCTTAATCTATTTAACCCAATCTTTAATTCTGCCCAACACTAGGAGTCTTAACTGGTAGCTTATCCAAATCTGCTATAAAAGATTTTATATAAATCTGAATTTACGTTTTACTGTAACCAACTCAAAATATGAGGATACTCATTCCTTCTCTGTTTCTCAAAAACGTAATCACTCATCTTTAATAAATTCAATTCACTCCCAAGCAATGCTTACACCATTGTTTATGGTTTTCATTTGTTATTCGTCGATGTACTTTGATTTTATTTGTGGATGATTCTCAAAGCCTTCCTTTTCTGCCACCATTTTGGCACCTTACCCTTATTTGAAATTCTTTTTCTTCATCAAAATTTAGTTATCATTAAAAGATCACAATTAAATCAATGAACCTGACAAATGACTTATTATACTTTTAAGTGTATTGTTTATTATATTCTCAATGAAAATGAAAATGAAAATGAATATGTTTTATGGTCAGATAGGTGGGAAAGAAAAAGAGAGCTAGTCAATCAAATTTAAACTTTTAAATTTAAATTTAGGTAGCTGGAGTTTCCACTCATGAGAACAACCTTGCATTCATGAAAATGAGGTGTGTCAATAAATACCCCATTTATCAAATAGAGACATTCTAAAAATTAATACAAAAATAGACAAGTATATGAATAGAGGACAATATACTATTTATTGAATAGAGACAATCTATAGTACAAAGATAGATACCAAGTAAATGAAAACATTTATATTAGAACTACCCAAATAAATCTATTTTTTTTGTTTCTTCTCCTTGTACTTATATTCCCTCTTCTCATTTCCGCCACACATGTATGAAAAGAGGAGAATATACTATTTATTGAATAGAGACAATCTATAGTACAAAGATAGATACCACGTATACAAAAACATTTATATTAGAACCAGCCAAATAAATTCAAAATATTTTGTTTCTTCTGCTTGTAGTTATATTCCCTCTTCTCATTTCTGCCACACATGTGGGATGAACAATTCTCCTTTACAAAATTGTGCTCTCTTTCGAGCAGCAAATATTTACTCTTCCCTAAAACTTGCATAATACATGTAAGAAGGAACAACGAAACTAGTAGATATTTAGGAAATTGAGTTTTTGTGGGCCATCAATCAACTTTGGTGACTACAAAAACCATATTTCGATTTTCCCAAAAAAATTGTTTCATAGATTTTATTTTTGAGGGGTTCTTCCATGTTGTTGAAAAATTAGTTATTTGAAATAAGGACGACCTGGGTCTACTCAGAACAACATTCTCTATAAAACCCATTTCTCTGATTTTTCATAAAAAGATTCAAAAAATTTGTCTTTGTTACCTTTACTGCTTCTACCTTTCAAAAAAATCTATCTTTTTCAAGAACAACTTTTTTTTTTCCAAAAACGGACGATCTAGGTCTCTTTAGCTCTCGAGCACCTATAAAACTCATATTTTTTATTTTTCCAAAAAAAATTGTTTCATAGATTCTATTTTTGAGGGGTTTTGAATGTTGGTGAAAATTTAGTTTTTTGAGAAAATGACGATCTAGGTCTACTAAGAATGACATTCTCTACAAAACCCATTTCTCAGATTTTTCATAAAAAGATTCAAAAAAATTGCCTCTGTTACCTCTACTGCTTCTACTTTTCAAAAAAATCTATGGTTTTGAATAACAACTTATTTTTTCAAAAAACAGACAATCTAGGTCTCTTTAGCTCTCGAACTCCTATAAAACCCATATTTTTTATTTTCCCAAAAAAAAATTGTTTCATAAATTCTATTTTTCAAAGATTTCTTGCATGTTGGTGAAAAATTAGTTTTTTGAAAAAATGACGATTTAGGTGTACTCAATTTGACAATCTCTACAAAACTCATTTCTAAGATTTTTCATAAAAAGATTCAAAATTTTTGCCTCTGTTACCTCCATTACTTCTTTTAAAAAAAAACCTATTTGTTTCAAGAAGAACTTATATTTTCAAAAACCAGACGATCTGGGTCTCTTGACCACACGAGTACCTATACAAAATATATTTTTGATTTTCCCAGGAAAAAATGTTTCTTAGATTATATTTTTCAGGGGCTCTTGCATGTTGGTGAAATATTGGTTTTTCCAAAAAAGGATGATCTTGGTGTATTGAGAATGACATTCTCTACATAATCCATTTATCCCATTTTTCATAAAAGGATTCAAAATAATTGCCTATGTTACCTATACTGCTATTACCCAACAAAAAATGAAGGTTCATGAAAGGCGATAAAAAATATGCGTACAAAATGTACAACTACAGTACAATCCACAATCGTTGTCACGAAAGTTGATTGGTTGTCCAAGAAAAACTCAAACATGAGTGGTTTACCAAATACGACTATAACTCAAAAAAAAATAAAGGTTTGCGAAAGGCGATAGAAAATACGTGTATAAAATGCACAACTATTGTGTAATCAACAATCGAAGTCACCAAAGTTGATCAATGGCCCACGAAAACCCAAACTCAAGCGGTTTCCTAAATGCGGCTATAACTCAATAAAAAATGAAGGTTTGTGAAAGGTGATTGAAAATACACATAGAGAACCGATAACTACAGTGCAATCCACAATTGTAGTCATGAAAGTTAATTGATGGGCCATGAAAGCTTAAACATGAGAGGTTTCCTAAATTCAGCTAAAACTAAAAGAAAAATGAAGGTTCTCGAAAGGCGATAGAAAATATGCTATAGAATGAAAAACTACAGTGTAATCTATAAGCGTACTCACCAAAGTTGATCGATGGCCCACGAAAACTTAAACTCAAGTGGTTTCCTAAATATGGCTATAACTCAACAAAAAATTAAGGTTCACGAAAGGTGATAGAAAATAAACATACAAAATTGACAACTACAGTGCAATCAACAATCATTGTAACCAAAGTTAATCGATGGCCCATGAAAACTCAAACACGAGCGGTTTCTTAAGTATAACTATAACTTAACGAAAAATAAAGGTTCACGAAAGGTGATAGAAAATACGCATACAAAATGCACAACTACAGTGTAATCCACAATCATTTTCACCAAAGTTGATTAATGGCCCAGGAAATCTCAAACATGAGCGTTTTCCTAAATGCGACTATAACTAGACAAAAATTGAAGGTTCATGAAAGACAATTAATAATATGCATACATAATGCACAACTATAGTAAAATCCACAATCGTAGTCACCAAAGTCTATTGATGGCCCATAAAAACTCAAACATGAGCGATTTCCTAAATGCGCCTATAACTCAACAAAAAATGAAGCTTTGCGAAAGGTACAAAATACATGTATAGAAAGCACAATTATAGGGTAATCCACAATCGTAGTCACTAAAGTTGATTGATGGCCTAAAAAAACTCAAAAGTTAGCGGTTTCCTAAATACGGCTATAACTAAGCCAAAAATAAAGGTTTGCGAAAGGAGATAGAAAATACTTGTAGAGAATGCACAATCACAGTGTAATCCACAATCGTAGTTACCAAATTTGATTGATGGCCCACAAAAATTCAAACATGATCTGTTTCCTAAATACGGCTATAACTCAACAAAAAATGAAGCTTCGCAAAAGGCGATAGAAAATACGAGTATATAATGCAAAACTAAAATGTAATCCATAATAAGTCTAGTCACCAAAGTTGATCAATGGCCCACAAAAACTCAAAAATGACTGGTTTCCTAAATACAGCTATAACTCAACAAAAAATGAAGGTTCACGAAAGGCAATAGAAAATGAGCGTATAGAATGCAAAACTAAAGGTTCGCGAAAGGCGATAGTAAATACGCATATAGATTGTAGAACTGCAATGTAATCAATAATCGTAGTCACCAAAGTAATTGATGGCTGACGAAAATGCAAACATGACTGTTTTACTAAATGCAGTTATAACTCAACAAAAAATGAAGGATCGGGAAAGGCGATTAAAAATATGAGTATAGAATGCACAACTACAGTATAATCCAAAATCGTAGTCACCAAAGTTGATCGATGGCCCAAGGAAACTCAAACATGAGTGGTTTCCTAAATGCGGCTATAACTTCACAAAAAATGAAGGTTCAAAAAAGACTATAGAAAATATGCTTGTAGAATGCACAATTACAGTGTAATCCACAATTGTAGTCACCAAAGTTGATCGATGGCCTTCAAAAACTAAAACACGAGCGTTTTCCCAAATGTGGCTATAATTCAAGAAAAAATCAAGGTTTGTGAAAAGTGATTCAAAATATACGTACAAACTGTACAACTACAATACAATTTGCAATCGTTGTCACGAAAGTTGCTCGATGGCTAAGGAAAACTCAAACACGAGTAGTATCCTAAGCAATTATAACTCAACAAAAAATGAAGGATTGCAAAATGCTATAGAAAATACATGTACAAAATGGACAACTATAGTGCAATCCACAATCGTAGTCACCAAATTTGATCGATGGCCCACGAAAACTCAGACATGAGCGGTTTCTTAATGCGGCTATAACTCAACGAAAAATGAGGGATCATGACAGCTGTTAAAAAATATGCCTACAGATTGGACAACTATAGATAGGACAAAAGATGAAGGTTCACGAAAGGCGATAGAAAATACATGTAATAAATGGACAACTACAGTGCAATCCACAATCGTGGATACTGAAGTTATTCAATGGACTATGAAAACTCAAACACAAGCGTTTTGCTAAATGTGGCTATCACTAAACAAAAAATGCTTCATGAAATGCAATGAAAAATATGCGTATAGAATGCACAACTACAATACAATCCACAATCGTAGTCACCAAAGTTGATCGATTGCCCACAAAAGCTCAAATAAGAGTGCTTTCCTTGATACGGCTATAACTCAAAGGAAAATGAAGGTTCACGAAAGGTGATAGAAAATATGCATACAAAGTGGAGAACTATAGTGCAATCCACAATTGTAGTCACCAAAGCTTCTTGATGGCCCACGAAAAATCAAACATGAGCAGTATCATAAATGCGACTATAACTCCACAAAAAATGAAGGTTTG
>VDFB02075321.1:358169196-358210361 GCA_007258455.2 Sequoia sempervirens
AAACCACTCTTGTTTAAGTTTTCGTGGAACATCAATCAACTTTGGTGACTACGATTGTGGATTGCACTGTAGTTTTCCATTTTGTACGTGTATTTTCTATCACCTTTCACAAACCTTCATTTTTTGCCGAGTTATAGCCCCATTTAGGAAACCGCTCATGTTTGAGTTTTCATGGGCCATCGATGATCAAATTTGGTGACTACACTTGTGGATTACACTGAAGTTCTGCATTCTATAAGCATATTTTGTATTTCTTTTCCCGAACCTTCATTTTTTATTGAGTTATAGCGACACTTAGGAAACCCCTCATGTTTGAGTTTTCATGGGCCATCGAGCAACTTTTGTTAGTACGATAGTGGATTACACTATAGTTGTGGATTCTATACACGTATTTTCTATCGCCTTTCACGAATCTTCAATTTTCGTTTAGATATAGCCGCACTGAGGAAACCACTCATGTTTGAGTTTTTCATTGGCCATATCAACTTTGGTGACTATGATTATGCATTGCACTATAGTTTTCGTGGGCCATCGATCAAATTTCGTGACTATGCTTGTTGATTACACTGTAGTTGTGCATTTTATACGCGTATTTTCTATCGCCTTTCAGGAACCTTCGTTTTTTGTTGAGTTATAGCAGCATTTATGAAACTAGTCGTGTTTGAGTTTTTGTGGGCCATTGCTCAACTTTGGTGACTATGATTGTGGATTGTACTGTAGTTATCCATTATTATGTAAGCATATTTTTAATCACCTTTCACGAACATTCATTTTTTGTTAAGTTATAGTCGCATTTAGGAAATTGCTCATGTTTGAGTTTTCATGGGCCATTGATCAACTTTGGTCACTACGATTGTGGATTGCACTGTAGTTCTACATTCTATACACGTATTTTCTATTCTGCTTCACAAATCTACATTAATTTTTTCAAATTATGGACGCATTTAGGAAACCGCACCTGTTTCAGTTTGTTTGGGCCATCAATCAACTTTTTTGACTACGATTGTGGATTGTACTGTAGTTTTGCATTTTGTAGGCATATTTTTAATCGCCTTTCATGAACCTTCATTTTTTGCTGAGTTATCACCACATTTATGAAAACACTCATGTTTGCCTTTTCATGGGCCATCGATCAACTTTGGTGACTATGCTTGTGGATTATAGTATAGCTGTCCATTTTCTACGTATATTGCATATCGCCTTTTGTGAACCTTCTTTTTTTTGTTGATTTATAGCCTCATTTAGGAAATTACTTGAGTTTGAGTTTTCTTGGGCCATCGATCAATTTTGGTGACTACGCCTGTGGATTAAAATGTATTTGTGCATTCTATATGCATATTTTCTATCGGTTTTCAGAAACCTTCATTTTTTCGTTGAGTTATAGCTCCATTTATGAAACCACTCGTGTTTGAGTTTTCGTGGGCCATTCATCAACTTTGGTGACTACGATTGTTGATTGCACTGTAGTTGTCCTTTCGGTATGCGTATTTTGTATCGCCTTTCGCGAGGATTCAAAAAATTCGCATCTCTTATCTCTACTGCTTGTACTTTAAAAAAAAAAAATCTTTTTCAAGAAGTTATTTTTTCAAAAAATAGATGATCTGGGTCTCTTTAGCACATCAACACCTATAAAATCCATATTTTCAATTTTCCAAAAAAATGTTTTGTACATTCTGTTTTTGAGGGGTTATTGCATGTTGGTGAAAAATTAGTTGTTCGAAAAGAGCGTCATCTGGGTCTATTTAGAAGGACATTCTCTATGAAACCCATTTCTCAGATTTTTTATAAAAAGATTCAAAAAATGTGTTTTTGTTACCTCTACTGCTTCTACTTTTCAAAAAAATCTATCTTTTTCTAGAACAACTTATTTTTTAAAAATGGATTGTGGATTACATTGTAGTTATACACTCTATAAAAACCATATTTCAATTTTCCCAAAAATAATTAAATCGTAGATTCTATTTTTGAGGGGTTCTTGCATGTTGGTGAAAAATTAGTTTTACGAAAAAAGGACGATATGGGTCTACTCAGAACGACATTATCAACGAAATCCATTTCTTAGATTTTTCATAAAATGATTAAAAAAAAAAGTCTTTGTTACCTCTATTGCCTCCACTTTTCAAAAATTACTATCTTTTTGAACAACAAATATTTTTTTCAAAAACTGGACGATCTGGGTCTATATAGCACACGGGAACCTATAAAATCCATATTTTTTATTTTCCCTAAAAAAGTTGTTTTGTAGAATTCTATTTTTGATGGGTAAGAGCATGTTGGTGAAAATTTAGTTTTTCGAAAAAAGGACGATATGGGTCTTCTCAAAATGACATTCTCTACAAAACCCATTTCTCAGATTTTTTATAAAAAGATTCAAAAAGTTTGCCTTTGTTACCTCTACTACTTCCACTTTTAAAAAAAATCTATCTTTTTCAAGAACAACTTATATCTTGAAAAATGAACAATCTGGGTGCCTTCCATTCTCCCAAAAAATTAGTTTCGTAGATTCTATTTTTGAGGGGTTTTTGCATGTTGCTTAAAAATTAGTTTTTCGAAAGGAGGATGATCTGATTCTACTAAGAATGACTTTCTATATAAAACCCATTTCTTTGATTTTTTATTAAAAGACTCAAAAAACTTGCCTTTGGTAACCCCACTGCTTCTACTTTTCAATAAAATCTATCTTTTTCATGCACAACTTTTTTTTTCAAAAACTACATGATCTGGATCTGTTGAGCACACAAGTACCTATAAAACCCATATTTTCAATTTTCCCAAAAGAAAATATTTTGTAGATTCTATTTTTGAGGGTTTTTGCGTATTGGTGACATATTAGATTATCGAAAATAGGACGATCTTGGTTTACTCAGAATGACAGTCTCTACAAAACCCATTTATCCCATTTTTCACAAAAAGATTAAATTTTTTTGCATTTGTTACCTCAACTACTTCTACTTTTGAAAAAAATATTTTCCAAGAACTTATTTTTCTCAAAAAATGGACGATCCATGTCTCATTAGAACACGAGTATAAAATGCACAACTATAGTGTAATCCACAATTGTAGTCACCAAAGTTGATCGATGGCCCACGAAAAGTCAAACATGAGCTGTGTGCTAAATGCATTTATAACTCAAATAAAAATAAAGGTTCATGAAAGGGGATAGAAAATACGTGTATAGAATGGACAACTATGCAATCCACAATCATAGTTACCAAAATTGATCGATGGCCCACAAAAACTCAAACACGAGCGGTTTCTTAAGTGCGGCTATAACTCAACGAAAAAATGACGGTTCGCGAAAGGAGATAAAAAATATGCGTACAAAATGCACAACTACAGTAAAATCGTAGTCACCAAAGTTGATCGATGGCCTAGGAAAACACAAATATGAGCTGTTTGTTAAATGCATCTATAACTCAACAAAAAATAAAGGTTCATGAAAGGCAATAGAAAATATGTGTAAAGAATGGACAACTACAGTGCAATCCACAAACATAGTCACCAAAGTTGATTGATGGCCCACAAAAGTTCAAACATGAGCAGTTTCCTAAGTGTGGCTATAACTCAATGAAATAATGATGGTTCGCGAAAGGTGATAGAAAATATGCATATAGAATGCAGAACTACATTGTAATCTACAATCATAGTCATCAAAGTAGATCGATGACCTACAAAAATTCAAACATGAGCATTTTCCTAAATGTGGCTATAAGTTAAAAAAAAATGAAGGTTCACGAAAGGCGATAGAAAATGTGTATATAGAATGCACAACTATAGTGTAATGCAAAAAGCGTAGTCATGAAAGTTGATCGATGCCCCACGAAAACTCAAACTTGAGCGATTTCCTAAATGATACTATAGCTCAAGAAAAAAGTGTTGGTTCATGAAAGGTGATACAAAATAAGCGTACAAAATGGACAACTATAGTGCAATCCACAATCATAGTCACCAAAGTTGATCGATGGCCCACAAAAACTCAAACACGAGCAGTTTCCTAAGTGCGGCTATAACTTAATGAAAACATGACGGTTTGCGAAAGGTGGTAGAAAATATGCGTATAGAATGCGCAACTACAGTGTAATCCACAATCCTAGTCACCAAAGTTGCTTGATAGCCCACGAAAACACAAACCCAAGGGTTTTCCTAAATGTGGCTATAACTCAACAAAAAATGAAGGTTAATGAAAGGCGATTAAAAACACACATACAAAATGCACAACCAAAGTACAATCCACGTACTCTTGATTGATGGCACACAAAAACACAAGCTTGAGCGGTTTCCTAAATGCGGCTATAACTCAAAAAAAATGAAGGTTCACGAAAGGCAATAGAAAATACGCATATAGAATGGTCAACTACAGAGCAATTCACAATCCGAGTCACTAAGGTAGATCGATGGCCCACGAAAACTCAAACACGAGCGGTTTCCTAAGTCCATCTATACCTCAACGAAAAATGAAGTTTCATGAAAGGCGATAGAAAATACACATATAGAATGCAAAACTACAGTGTAAACCATAATCATAGTCACTAAAGTTGATAGATGGCCCACAAAAACACAAACACGAGGGTTTTCCTAAATGCGGCTATAACTAAACAAAAAGTGAATGTTTGTAAAAGGCGATTAAAAATATGTATACAAAATGCACAACTATAGTACAATTCACAATCGTAGTCACCAAAGATGATTGATGGCCCACAAAAACTCAAACATTAATGGTTTCCAAAATGCAGGTATAACTAAGCAAAAACTGAACGTTCATGAAAGGCAATAGAAAAGATGCATATAGAATGCATAACTTCAGTGTAATCCACAAGTGTAGACACCAAAGTTGATCGATGGCCCACGAAAATTTAAAATCGATCAATTCCCTAAATATGGGTATAACTCAAAAAAAATAAGGTTCGCGAAAGGCAATAAGAAATACCTGTATAGAATGCAAAAGGCGATAGAAAAGCACGTATAGATTGCACAACTACAGTTTCATCCACAAACATAGTCACCAAAGTGGATCGATGGCCCACAAAAACTCAAACTCGATCGATTTCCTAAATGTGGCTATAACTCATCAAACAATGAAGGTTTACGAAAAGTGATAGAAAATACACGTAGAGAATGGACAACTACACTGCAATCTACAAGGAGAATAAATAAAATATTTTGGATTTATTTGGGTGGTTCTAATATAAATGTTTTTGTATACTTGGTATCTATCTTTGTACTATAGATTGTCTCTATTCAAGAAATAGTATATTCTCCTCTTTTCATACATGTGTGGTGGAAATGAGAAGAGGGTGTATATAAGGACAAGGAGAAGAAACAAAAAAAAATAGATTTATTTGGGTAGTTCTAATATAAATGTTTTCATATACTTGGTATATATCTTTGTACTATAGATTTTCTCTATTCAATAAATAGTATATTTTCCTCTTTTCATACACTTGTCTATTTTTGTATTAATTTTTAGAATGTCTCTTTTGATAAATGGGGTATTTATTGACACACCTCATTTTTCCCAAATGTAGCTATAACTGAACAAAAAATGAAGGTTCTTGAAAGGTGATTAAAATTATATGTACATAATGCACAACTATAGTACAATCCACAATCGTAGTCACCAAAGTTGATCGATGGCCCACAAAAACTCAAAATCGAGCAGTTTCCTATATGCGGTAATAACTCAACAAAAAATGAACATTCACGAAAGGCAATAGAAAATATGCATACAAGATGGACAATTACAGTGCAATTCACAATTGTAGCCACCAAAGTTTTTCGATGGCCCATGAAAACTCAAACACGAGTGGTATCCTAAGTGCAGTTATAACTCAAAAAAAAAAAGCATACAAAATGCACAACTATAGTACAATCCACAATCGTAGTCACCAAAGTTGATTGATGGCCCACAAAAACTCAAACATGAGCGGTTTCCTAAATATCTGCTAGTTTTGTTGTTCCTTCTTTGAGAAGTATTCTGTGAGTTTTCAGGAAGAGTAAATATTTGCTGCTCGAAAGCGAGAGCCCAATTTCGTAGAGGAGAATTGTTCATCCCACATGTATGGTGGAAATAAGAAGAGGGAATAGAACTACATGTGGGGTATTTATTGACACACCTCAGTTTTAAGTAAATATGCTTCTATACAATTGTTATTTATCTTTGTACTGATCTGTAGACTTTTTATTTTTTCATGATCTATTATGTCTATTGATTTTAGGTCAAGTTCATGAATGCAAGGTTGTTCTCATGAATGGAAACTCCAGCTACCTAAATTTAAATTTAAAAATTTAAATTTGATTGACTAGCTCTCTTTTTCTTTCCCACCTATCTGACCACATACTTGTTTGTGTAATTTATTGTCATGTACTAATATAAAAAGATATTCATTTTCATTTTCAGTGAGAGTTTAATAAATATAAGATACCTTAATAAAATACCACTATAATTAGCCAATATGCTTCTTTTGTAGACTTTCAAACATGAAAATTTATCTGACACTATTAAACTAGTCTCAATTTGTTAAAAACAACCATTTTCAACTGATAAAAGATAGTTGCAAATAATACACTTAAGTACAATAAGTAATTTTTCAGGTTCATTGATTTAATTGTGGTCTTTTAATGATAACTAAATTTCAATGAGTACCAAAGTACATCGTGGAATAACAAATAGAATTAAATTACATCATGGAATAACAAATGAAAACCATAAACAATGGTGTAAGAATTGCTTGGGAGTGAATTAAATTTATTAACGATAAGTGATTACGTTTTTGAGAAACGTAGAAGGAATGAGTATCCTCATATTTTTAGATGGTTACAGAAAAACGTATTTTCAAATTGATATAAGATCTGGATAAGGTACCAGTTAAGACTCCTAGTGTTGGGCAGAATTAAAGATTGGATTAAATAGATGAAGGTATAGTTTCATAGTCAATTTTTCATGGACATTTGTTCAAATCTTTCATCCACACATCAAGTCTTTTGGCATGAATGTGCATAGATTGCATCAAACGTTGTTTAGGTTTGATCCCTTTGTTTATTTTTTGTTTACAGTAATTTAATTGATTTTGTTTTATGTGTTACTTTGTTCTTATGTTACTAGAAATCAGACAAGAAACCCCAACAACAACTGACATAAATGGGACATATAGGACTATAAAAAATTGTCAAATATAAAACATAATAAAATTGTACAATCCTCAATCGTAGTCACCAAAGTTGATCGATGGCCCACGAAAACTCAAACATGAGCGGTTTCTTAAATTTGGCTATAACTCAACAAAAAATGAGGGTTCACGAAAGGCAATAGAAAATACACGTATATAATGGACAATTACAGTGCAATCCACAAATCTAGTAACCAAAGTTGTTCGATGGCCCACGAAAACTCAAACACGAGCGATATCCTAAGTGCGGCTATAACTCAACGAAAAATGAAGGTTCCCGAAAGGTAATTAAAAATATGCATACAGAATGCACTATAGTACATTCCACAATCGTAATCACCAAAGTTGATTGATGACCCACAAAAACTCAAACATGAGTGGTTTCCTAAGTATCTGCTAGTTTCAAAAAATAAAAGTTCACGAAAGGTGATAGAAAAAACGCGTATAGAATGCACAACTATAGTGATCCACAATCGTATTCACCAAAGTTGATCGATGGCCCATGAAAACTCAGCATGAGCATTTTCCTAATTGTGGCTATAACTCAACAATAAGGTTCATGAAAGGAAATTATAAATATGCGTAGAGAATGCACAACTAAAGTACAATCCACAATCCTAGTCACCAAAATAAATTGATGGCCCACAAAAACTAAAAAATGAGCAGTTTCCTAAATGCAGCTATAACTCAAAAAAAAAAAAGGTTTGTGAAAGGATATAGAAAATACACTTATAGTATCCACAACTATAGTGTAATCCAAAAGCATAGTCACCAAAGTTGACCAATGGTACATGAAAACTAAAACACGAGCGGTTTCCTATATGTGGCTATAACTCAACAAAAAATGAATATTTGTGAAAGGCGATAGAAAATATGTGTACAAAATCGACTACAGTGCAATCCACAATAAGAGTCACCAAAGTTGATCGATTTCCCACGAAAACTCAAACATGAGCGTTTTTCCTAAATGTTGTTATAAGTCAAGAAAAAATGAAGGTTTTTGAAAGGCGATTTAAAATATGCATACAAAATGCACAACTATAGTACAATCCACAATTGTAGTCACCACAGTTCATAGATGGCCCACAAAAACTCAAACATGAGCAGTTTCCTAAACGCGGCTATAACTCAACAAAGAAAAAAGGTTCGCAAAAGGCGATTTAAAATATGCATATGGAATGCACAACTATAGTCTTAGGAAAATGCTCTTGTTTGAGTTTTTGTGAGAGCTCGATCAACTTTGTTGACTAGGATTGTGGATTAAATTGTAGTTGTGGATTATAGACACGTATTTTCTATTTCCTATCTTGAACCTTCATTTTTTGTTGATTTATAGCTGCACTTAGCAAAGCACTCATGTTTGTGTTTTTGGGGGCCATCGATGAAATTTGGTGACTATGATTGTGGATTGCACTGCAGTTGTGCATTATGAAGGCTAATTTTCTATCGCCTTTCGTGAACCTTCATTTTTTGTTGAGTTATAGCTGCATTTTAGAAACCGCTCAAGTTTGAGCTTTCGTGGGCCATCAATCAACTTTAGTGACTACGTTTGTGAATTACACTGTAGTTGAGTTTGTTGATATATTTTTTCGAAAAGTAGAAGCAATATAAGTAATAGAGGCAATTTTTTTTAATCTTTTTATGAAAAGTGGGAAAAATGGGTTATGTAGAGAATGTCATTCTGATTACACCGAGATCATCCTTTTTTTGAAAAACTAATATTTCACCAACATGCAAGAGCCCCTGAAAAATATAATCTACGTAACATTTTTTCCTAGGAAAATAAAAAATATATGTTTTATAAGTACTCGTGTGGTCACGAGACCCGAATCATCCAGTTTTTGAAAAAATAAGTTGTTCTTGAAACAGATAGGTTTTTTTTAAAAAGAAGTAATGGAGGTAACAAAGGCAAATCTTTTGAATCTTTTTATGAAAAATCTTAGAAATGGGTTTTGTAGAAATTGTCAAACTGAGTAGACCCAAATCGTCATTTTTTCAAAAAACTAATTTTTCACCAACATGCAAGAACCTCTCAAAAATAGAATTTACGAATCAATTTTTTTTTGGGAAAATTAAAAATATGGGTTTTATAGGTGCTCGAGAGTTAAACAGACCTAGATTGTTTGTTTTTTGAAAAAATAAGTTGTTGAAAAATATAGTTTTTTTTTTAAAAGAAAAAGAGGGTAAAAACTTTATTGAATTAGAACGACATTACAAAACTGAAGAAAGAAGCCACAAGGGGCCCAAGAAACAAGAACTAATTCACACCCAAAAAGCACCACATATCCTCAGCAACCCACTCCTCAAGAACAGGGGCCATGTCTTTAGGAAGATTGCCCCAGTCATCAACATGCCAAAAATCAGTCTTTTCCGACGCCCATCTAGCCAACCCATTAGCCACCTTATTCCACTCCCGTGGAATATGGCAGAAAACAATGGACTCCAAAGCAGAGCACATTAAAATAATCTGTGTGACAACTACAGCTAGCTTCCAATTCACATCCTCCAAATTTTGATTATTCAACATATCAATAACCACCTGAGAATCAGCCTCACAAACAATCTGCCGCCATCCAAGGGCAACCGCACGCTCAATCGCCAAAAGAATAGCACTTGCCTCTATAAGATTATTAGTTTGCAAACCACTATACGTAGAAAAGAAAAAAACCACCACTCCAAGGATGTCTCTACCAATACCACCAACCCTAGCATGCCCAGGATTTCCCCTCGACAACCCATCAGTATTGATTTTTAGCTCCCCTTTAGTAGGCAGGCACCAAAAGCCCTCACAAGCAACCCTCTCATGCCCTCGTCTACAATGCACTTTGTTCAAAATACTCTTATCCCCTATGACCCAGGGCATTCACAACACCCAAGTCCCCAGGATCAATCGGCATAGACAAGTCACATTTTGTAGTCAAAGTCTCTTGCAGAACCCCGAGAATTCGCTTCCAAAGTTGCCCCACGTGCAAGGTTTTATTCAAGAAAATTCTTTTGTTACGCTCCAACCAAATTTTCCAAAAAATCAAACTAGGACCAATGCTCCACGCAATTTTAAGAAAAGAGGTTGTGGCAGGAGCAAATCCCTGTCTCTTCCAAAAATCCTCCAGAGAAGAGACATGGCAACACAGTGAGCTCCAAAGATTCCACCAATGATGCCAGATAGTCTTAACAAAAGAACATTGAAAAAAGAGATGCGATAAGCATTCCTCATGCTGGCCACACATAATGCACATGGAGGGGCCCTGGAACGCCCATTTCCAAAGATTATCCCAAGTAAGACACTTACCCTAAACCACGAGCCAAGAGAAAAAATTACGATTAGGCCAAGAAAATTTATTCCAAACATGCTTCCACCAAGAAATTTTGGAGCTCCCAAAAACCTGTTTATCCAAAACCTGATAACCAGAGGCAACCAAAAATTTTCCTTTCAAACCAGGACCCCAAGCAAGCACATCACTCCCATGGAGAGAATTACAGGCACGACCCGATAAAATCGTAGCAAGCTCTTGACGATCCTCCACCGCACCACTAGGAGGCCAATTCAAGGGGTCCTTCCACCTGGACCCATAAATTTGACCCAAAGATTGTTGACATTTGAAATCTACCACATGACACCAACCCGCCCCCTCAAAAATCTAGCACAAATCATGGTGGTGGGGATGAGAGGACATAATGGGTGGGTGTCCATCCTAGGAATCGTCCCAGAAGAGAGCCTCCCGACCCCTATTACAAATCCAAAAAAGTCCCTGCTTAACCAGCTTGGCGCCCCTTTTAAGGGTACACCAGATCATAGAACCTTTCCCCTCCATACTGAATCTTGCAACCTCCCTACTTTCCACCGTCCCCAAATATTTGAAGGTCAGAATTTTAGCCCACCACATGTGTTGTTGTGAGCACCACCACCAATACAACTTAGCAGCCAAGGCTTGTCCATTCAAATCCATCCGCCGTAGACCAAGACCCCCCTCCTGCTTTGGCCTACAAACAACATCCCACTTCACCAAACTCCATTTTCTGTGAAGAAGATTACCAGCCCACAGAAACTGATGAGATAATTTCTTGAAATCTTTAATAAAACTTGAAGGAGCAGCAAGAACAAAAGCATCTATAAAGAGGGAGAGCCTAGACCACAGACTTTAGAAGAGTCACTCTACCGACTGAAGAAAGCCACCTACAAGTCGAATGACTGACCAATCTTTGAAACTTATCAAAAATCTCTTGCCAAAACCTTTTGGGGAGGGAACGAACAACAAGAGGGATTCTGAGATAGGAAAAAAGAAGTGAGCCAATCTGAAAACGAAGAATACCAGCAATTCTCCTTTGGATACCCTTAGGAGTGTGGAAAAACATAGATGAATGACTTCCCCTCATTTATGCGCTGCCCGGAAGTAGCCAAGTAACTGTCAAACACCTTGCACCAGTTCAGAGCCTCCCCAACCTTTGCCCTACCCATCAAGGTGGGACTGAAGGGGAATATCATCTCCCCAACTCCAACCCTGAAGCAAGCCGCTAGCAACTTGAGCACAAATGAGCCTTCCCAGGCCCTCCGCAAGAAGGATAAATAAGTAAGGAGACAGGGGATCTCCGTGCCTGAGGCCTCTAGAAACACCAAATAAACAAGTGGGCTCACCATTGATAAGCACCGAAAAGGAAGAGGAAGTGACACAACTCCTGACCCATTCAATCCAACCCTCAGCAAAGCCAAAAGCTCCAAGAAGTTTAAATAGAAAGCTCCATTTAACACGATCATACTCTTTAGCCATGTCCAATTTCATAAACACACACTTATCTTTTGAGGATTCCATAGAATGGATGGCCTCAGCAGCAATAACCACCCCATCCATGATCTGCCTACCAGCAACAAAACCCCCCTGCTCTTCAGAGATTAATCCATCAAGCCAAGGTTTCAGCCTTTCCGCAATCAGCTTAGTAATAATTTTATACACAACATTACATAGCACAATAGGCCTAAAAAAATCCAAGGAATTAGCTCCCTCCTTCTTTGGAATAAGAGCTAAAAAGTAGCATTCAAGGACTTCAACATTTGTTTATGCCTAAAGGATTCCTGCACAACCTCTAAGAGGTCCAATTTAACCACTTCCCAGAACTCCTAAAAAAATTCAACTGGGAATCCATTCGGCCCAGGGGAAAAAGATAGTTTTTTTTTTAAAGTAGGTAACAGAGGCAATTTTTTTTAATCTTTTTATGAAAAATATGAGAAATGGGTTTTGTAGAGAATTTCATTCTTAGTAGACCTAAATTGTCATTTTCTCGAATAACTAAAAAACCCGTCAAAAATAGAATCTACAAAACAATTTTTTTGGGAAAAAAAAAATTATGAGTTTTATAGGTACTCGAGACCAAAGAGACCTAGATTGTCCGTTTTTTGAAAACAAAAGTTGTTTTCTTGAAAAAGATAGATTTTTTTCAAAGGTAGAAGTAGTAAAGGTAACAAAGACAAAATTTTTGAATCTTTTTATGAAAAATCAGAGAAATGGGTTTTTATAGAGAATGTCGTTTTGAGTAGACCTAGATCTTCCGTATTTTCAATAACTAATTTTTCAACAACATTGAAGAACCCCTCAAAAATAAAATCTACGAAACAATTTTTTTGGAAACTCGAAATATGGTTTATGTAGGTGCTCGTGTGCTAAAGCAACCCAAATTGTCTGTTTTTGGAAAAAATAAGTTATTCTTGAAAAAGATAGATTTTTTTGAAAAGTAGAAGCAGTAGAGGGGTAACAAAGGAAATTTTTTTGAATCATTTTAGGAAAAATCTGTGAAATGAGTTTTGTAGAGAATGTCGTTCTGAATAGAGCCAGATGTCATTTTTTTGAAGAACTAATTTTTCGTCAACATGCATGAACCTTTCGAATATAGAATCTACGATTTTTTTTTTTTGGAAAATCGAATATATGGGTTTTATAGGTGTTGGTGTGCTGAAGAGATTCAGATCATCTATTTTTTGAAAAACTAAGTTGTTCTTGAAAAAGATAACTTTTTTTATAATGTAGAAGCAGTAGAGGTAACAGAGGCAAATTTTTTTGAATCTTTTAATGAAATATCTAAGAAATGGGTTTTGTAGAGAATTTCATTCTGAGTAGACCCATATCATCCTTATACACCTATTTTCTATCGCTTTCTGTGAACCTTCATTTTTTGTTGAGTTATAGCCACAATTAGGAAACCGCTCATGTTTGAGTTTTTTTGGGCTATTGATGAACTTTGGAGACTACGATTGTGGAATGTACTGTATTGGTACATTATGTATACATATTTTTTATCACCTTACACGAACCTTCATTTATTGTTGAGTTATAGCCACATTTAGGAAAATGATCGTGTTTCCATTTTCGTGGGCCATCAATCAACTTTAGTGAATACAATTGTGCATTGTACTGTAGTTGTCCATTCTCTACACTTATTTTCGATCGCATGTTGCGAACTTTAATTTTCCATTGAGTTATAGTCACATTTAGGAAACTGCTCATGTTTGAGTTTTCATGGGCCATGAAAGTCACCAAACTTCATCGATGGCCCACGAAATCTTAAACACGAGTGGTTTTCTAAGTGCGGCTAATAACTCAACAAAAAATGAAGGTTCACAAAATCTCAAACATGAGCAGTTTCCTAAATGCTGCTATAACTCAACAAAAATGAAGGTTCGCGAAAGGTGATAGAAAATACATGTATAGAATGCAAAACTATAGTGTAATCCACAAGTGTAGTCACCAAATATGATCGATGGCCTACAAAAACTCAAACACGACCAGTTTCCTAATGCAGCTTTAACTCAACAAAAAATGAAGGTTTGCGAAAGGCGCTAAAAAATTAGCGTTCATAATGCACAACAATGCACTCCATAATCGTAGTAACCAAAGTTAATTGATTTCCCACGAAAACTTAAACACGAAAGGCGATAGAGAATTCTTGTACATATAGGAAAACTACAGTGCAATCCACAATTGAGTCACCCAAGTTAATCGATTGCCCACGAAAACTTAAACACGAGGGTTTTCCTAAATACGAGTATAACTCAAAATGAAATATAGGATCGTTAAAGGTAATTCAAAATATGCATACAGAATGGACAACTAAAGTACAATCCACCATTGTAGTCACCAAAGTTGATTGATGGCATCCAAAAACTAAACCATGAGCGGTTGCCTAAATGCGGGTATAACTCGACACAAAATCAAGTTTTGTGAAAGGCAATTCAAAATGTGCGTACAGAATACACAACTACAGTACAATCAACCATCGTAGTCACAAAAGTTGATTGATGCCCAAAAAAACTCAAACATGAGCGGTTTCCTAAATGCGGCTATAACCCATGAAAAAATGAATGTTCGTGAAAGGCGATAGAAAATACGTGTATAGCTTGCACAACTACAGTGTAATCCAAAAGCGTAGTCACCAAAGTTGATTGATGGCCCACAAAAACTAAAACACGAGTAATTTCTTAAATACGGCTAAAACTCGACGAAAAATGAACGTTCACGAAAGGCGATAGAACATACGCGTATAGAATTCACAACTACAATGCAATCCACAATCTTAGTCACCAAAGTTGATCAATGGCCCACGAAAACTCAAACACGAGCGTTTTCCTAAATGCGGCTATAACTCAACAAAAAATGAAGGTTCTAAAAGATAATTAAAAATATGCATACGGAATGCACAACTAGAGTATAATCCACAATCGTAGTCGCCAGAGTTGATCGAAGCCCACGAAAACTCAAACAGGAGAGATTTTCTAAATGTAGTTATAACTCAATTAAAAATGAAGGTTGACAAAAGGCGATAGAAAATACCCGTACATAATGGACAACTACAGTGCAATCCCCAATCGTAGTCAAAAAACTTGATCATTGACCCACAAAAACTAAAACACGAGTGGTTTCGTAAGTACGGCTATAACTCAACAAAAAATGAAGGTTCGCAAAAGGCGATAGAGAATACATGTATAGAATGCACAACTATAGTGTAATCCACAATCATAGTCACCAAAGTTGAACGATGGACCACGAAAATTCAAACACGAGTGTTTTCCAAAATGCAGCTATAACTCAACAAAAAATGAAGGTTCGCAAAAGGAAATAGAACATACACGTATAAAATGCATATCTACAGTGCAATCCAAACGTCTAGTCACCAAAGTTAATCGATGGCCCATGAAAACTCAAACTCGAACAGTTTCTTATATGCGACTATAACTCAGCAAAAATAAAGGCTTGCAACAGGCGACAAAATACACATAGAGAATGGAGAACTACCGTGCCATCCACAATCGTAGTCACTAAACTTGATTGATGGCCCACGAAAACTAAAACATGAGCGGTTTCCTAAGTGTAGGTTATGTCAATGAAAAATGAAGTTTCTCGAAAGGCGATAGAAAATACATGTATAGAATGCACAACTACAACGTAATTCACAATCGTAGTGACCAAAGTTGATCGATGGCCCACGAAAAGTCAAACACGACTATTTTCCTAAATGCGGCTATAACTCAGCAAAATATGAAGGTTCGTGAAAGGCGTTTAAAAATATGCATACAAAATGCACAACTACAATACAATCCATAATTGTAGTCACCAAAGTTAATCGATTCCACACAAAAACTCATACATGAGCGGTTTCCTAAATGCCGCATTTAGGAAACAACTCGTGTTTGAGTTTTCGTGGGCCATCGATCAACCTCGGTGACTACGCTTGTGGATTACACTGTAGTTGTGCATTTTATACGCATATTTTTTATTGCCTTTCGTGAACCTTCACTTTTTGTTGAGTTATAGCCGCATGTAGGAAACTGCTTATGTTTGTGTTTTTTTGGGTCATCGATCAACTTTGCTGACTACAATTCTGGATTATAATGTAGTTTTTCATTTTGTACAAATATTTTCAATCGCCTTTCATGAACCTTCATTTTTCAGAGTAGACTCAGATCGTCCTTTTTTCGAAAAACTAATATTTCACCATGCAAGAACCCCTCAAAAATAGAATATATGAAATAATTTTTTTGGGAAAATAAAAAATATGGGTTTTATAGGTACTTGGCAGCTAAAAACATGCAGATCATCTATTTTTTTAAAATAAGATCTTTAAAAAGATAGATCTACGAATATTTTCAATCGCCTTTCATGAACCTTCGTGGGCCATCGATTAACTTTGGTGACTACGCTTGTGGATTACACTGTACTTTCTGCATTCTCTACGCATAGATTCTATTGCCTTTGACGAATGTTCATTTTTTTTGAGTTATAGCCGCATTTAGGAAACAGCTAATGTTTGAGTTTTTGCGGGCCATTGACCAACTTTGGTGACTATGTTTGTGGATTGTACAGTATATGTGCATTATGTACGCATATTTTTAATCGCCTATCACGAACCTTCATTTTTTGTTGAGTTCTAGCCACATTTAGGAAAACGATCATGTTTGAGTTTTTGTGGGCCATCGGTCAACTTTGGTGACTACGATTGTGGATTACAATATAGTTGTACATTCTATATATGTATTTTCTATCACCTTTAGCGAACCTTCATTTTGCATTCAATTATAGCCACATTTCGAAAATCGTTCATGATTGAGATTTTGTGGGGCATCAATGAACTTTGATGACTAATATTGTAGATTGTATTGTAGTTGTGCATTTTATACGCATATTTTCCTTTAAAAAACCTTCATTTTTTGTTGAGTTATAGCCGCATTTAGGAAATCACCCGTGTTTGAGTTTCCGTGGGCCATCGATCAACTTTGGTGACTACGATATTGGATTGTACTATATTTGTCTATTTTGTATGCGTATTTTCTTTCACCTTTTGTGAACTTTTATCTTTTGTTGAGTTATAGCCGCATTTATGAAACTGCTTGTGTTTGAGTTTTCATGGGTCATCAATCAACTTTGGTGACCACACTTGTGGATTACACTGTAGTTGTTCATTCTATAACCGTATTTCTATTGCCTTTCGTGAACCTTCATTTTACGTTGAGTTATATTGCACTTAGGAAACTGCTCGTGTTTCAGTTTTCGTGGGCCATTGATCAACTTTGGTGACTACGATTGTGGATTGCATTGTAGTTATGCATTTTGTATAGGTATTTTCTATTGCGTTTCGTGAACCTTAATTTTTTGTTGAGTTATAGCCGCATTTAGGAAACCGCTCATGTTTGAGTTTTCGTGGGCCATCAATCAACTTTGGTGACTACCATTGTGGATTGCACTATAGTTGTGCATAATGAAAGCTAATTTTGTATCTCCTTTCGTGAACCTTCTTTTTTTGTTGAGTTTCTAGCCGCATTTTGAAACCTCTTGTGTTTAGGTTTTTGTGGGCCATCGTTCAACTTTTTTTCACTACGCTTATGGATTACACTATAGTCATGCATTCTATACTCGTATTTTCTATCGCCTTTCGTGAACATTGATTTTTTGTTGAGTTATAGCCACATTTCGGAAACCGCTTATGTTTGAGTTTTTGTGGGCCATTGATCAACTTTGGTAACTACGATTGTGGATTGCATTGTAGTTGTTCATTATGTACGTGTATTTTCTATCGCCTTTCGTGAAGCTTCATTTTTTGTTGAGTTATAGCTAATTTAGGAAACCACTCGAGTTTGAGTTTTTGTGGGCTTTCTATCAAGTTTGGTGACTACGCTTGTGGAGTACATTATTTTTGTGCATTCGATACATGTATTTTCTATCAACTTTCGACAACCTTCATTTTTTACTAAATTATAGATGTACTTAGGAAATCGCTCATGTTTGAGTTTTCGTGGGCCATTGATCAACTTTCGTAACTATAATTGTGGATTGTACTCTAGTTGTCCATTCTATAATCATATTTTCTATCGCCTTTCGTGAACCTTCATTTTTTGTTTAGTTGTAGCCACACTTAGGAAAGGGCTCGTGTTTGACTTTCATGGGCCATCAATTAACACTAGTGACTATGATTGTGGATTGCACTGTAATTGTCCATTATGTACGTATATTTTCTCTTGCCTTTTGTGAACATTGATTTTTTGTTGAATTTTCGTGGGCCCTTGATCAACTTTGGTGAATACGATTGTGGATTGCACTATAGTTGTGCATTTTGTACGCGTACTTTCTATCGCCTTTCGTGAACCTTCATTTTTGGTTGAGTTATAGCCACATTTAGGAAACAAATCATGTTTGAGTTTTGTGGGCCATCAATCAACTTTGGTCACTACGCTTGTGAATTACACTGTAGTTGTTTTTTCTATACGCGTATTTTCTATCGCCTTTCATGAACCTTCATTTTTTGTTGAGTTATACCCGCATTTAGGAAATCACTCATGTTTGAGTTTTTGTGGGCCATCAATCAACTTTAGTGACTACGATTGTGGATTGTAGAGTATTTGTGCATTTTATAAGAGTTTTTTCTTTCGCCCTTTGCGAACTTTCATTTTTCGTTGAGTTAGCCTTATTTAGGAAACCGCTTGTGTTTGAGTTTTCGTGTGCCATCGATCAACTTTGGTGACTATGATTGTGGATTGCACTGTAGTTATTCATTTTCTACACGTATTTTCAATCTCGTTTTGAGAACCTTCATTTTTTGTTGAGATATAGCCACAATTAGGATACCACTCATGTTTGAGTTTTCGTGGGATCAACTTTGGTGACTACGATTGTGGATTACACTGTAGTTGTGCATTCTATATGCGTATTTTTTATCGGCTTTCATGAACCTTAATTTTTCGTTCAGTTATAGCTGCACTTTAGAAACCGCTCGTGGTTAAGTTTTTGTGGGCCTTCGATCAAGTTGGTGACTACGATTGTGAGTTGCACTATAGTTGTCCATTCTATACATGTATTTTCTATCGCCTTTTGTGAAACTTCATTTTTTGTTGAGTTATTCCCACATTTAGGAAACCGCACGAGTTTAAGATTTCATGTGCCATCGATCAGCTTTGTTGACTATGCTTGTGGATTACATTGTAGTTGTGCATTCTATACTCGTATTTTCTATCACCTTTCGCAAACCTTCATTTTTTGTTGAGCTATAGTTGCATTTAGGAAACCACTCATGTTTGTGTTTTCATGGGCCATCGATCAACTTTGGTGACTACTATTGTGGATTGCACTATAGTTTTTCATTCTACAGTGCAATCCACAATCGCAGTTAGCAAAATTGATCAATGGCCTACGAAAACACAAATATGGGTGGTTTCCTAAATACGGCTATAACTCCACGAAAAATGAAGGTTTGTGAAAGGCGATAGAAAATACAAGTATAGAATGCACAACTATAGTGTAATCCACAAGTGTAGTCACCAAAATTTATCCATGGTCCACGAAAACTCAAACACGAGCAGTTTTCTAAATAAGGCTATAACTAAAAAAAATGAAGGTTCACGAAAGTGAATAGAAAATATGTGTATAGAATGTACAACTAAAGTGTAATCCACAAGCTTAGTTACCAAAGTTGTTCGATGGCCCATGAAAACTCAAACACGAGTGGTTTGCTGAATGCGGCTATAACTCAACAGAAAATGAAGGTTCAAATAAGGCTATAGAAATACGCGTACAAAATGGGCAACTACAGTCATATCCACAACTGTAGTCATGAAAGTTGATCAATGGCCCACAAAAACTCAACCACGAGCAGTTTTCGAAGTGCCGCTATAACTCAACAAAAATGAATGTTCTTGAATGGCGATTAAAAATATGCGTACATAATGGACCACTATAGTACAATCCACAATCGTAGTCACTAAAGTTGATCAATGGCCAACAAAATAACAAAACATGAGCAGTTTCAAAAATGCGGCTATAACTCAACAAGAACTGAAGGTTCATGAAAGGCGACAAAAAGTACGCACATAGAATGCAGATTTATAGTGTAATCCACAAGCATAGTCACCAAAGGTTTAAACTCATGTGGTTTTTCCATTGCGGCTATAACTCAACATAACATGAAGGTTCGCCAAAGCCTATAGAAAATACGTGTACATAATGGACAATTATAGTGGAATCCACAATTGTAGTCACCAAAGTTGATCGATGGCTGACGAAAACTCAAACACGAGCGGTTTCCGAAGTGCGGTTATAACTCAATGAAAAATGAAGGTTCGTAAAAGGCGATAGAAAATACATGTATAGAATTCACAAATACAGTGTAATCCACAATCATAGTGACCTAAGTTGATCGATGGCACACGAAAACTCATACATAAGTGGTTTCTAAGTGGAGCTACTCAACGAAAAAATTACAGTTTGCAAAAAGCGATAGAAAATATGCGTATAGAATGCACAAATACATTGTAATCCATAGGCGTAGTGACCAAAGTTGATCGATGGCCAATGAAAAGTTAAACACAAGTGTTTTCCTAAATGTGGCGATAACTGAACAAAAAGTGAAGGTTCATGAAAGGCGATTAAAAATATGCCTACAAAATGCAAAACTACATTAAAATCCACAATCATAGTCAGCAAAGTTGATTGATGGCCCAAAAAAACTCAAACATGTGCAGTTTCCCAAATGCGTCCATAACTTAACAAAAAGTGCAGATTTGTTAAACGCAATAGAAAATATGTATATACAATGTACAACTACAGTGCAATCCACAATCGTAGTGACCAAAGTTGATCCCCACGAAATCTCAAACATTAGAAATTTCCTAAATGCGTCTATAACTTATCAAAAAATGAATGTTCGTGAAACAATCCACAATCGTAATCACGAAAGTTGATTAATTTCCCACAAAAACTCAAACATGAGTGGTATCCTAAATGCGGCTATAACACAACTAAAAATGAAGGTTTGCGAAAGGCAATAGAAAATATGTGTTTAGAATACACAACTATAGTTTAATCCGTAATTGAACTCACCAAAGTTGATCGATGGCCCAACAAAAGTCAAACACGAGTTGTTTCCTAAATGCGACTATAATTCAATAAAAAATGAAGGTTCGTGAAAGGGGATAGAAAATAAGCATATTGAATTCAGAACTGTAGTACAACATACAATCGAATTCACCAAAGTTGAACAACGGCCTACAAAAACTCAAACATAAGCGGTTTGCTAAATGCGGCTATAATCTAGTAAAAATGAAGGTTCGCGAAAAGTGATAGAAAATAAGCATATAGAATGCACAACTACAGTATAATCCACAATCGTATTCACCAAAGTTGATCGGTGACCCATGAAAACTCAAACACGAGCGGTTTCCTAGATGCGGCTATAACTCAACGAAAAATAAAGGTTTGCAAAAGGGGATAGAAATAAGCATATAGAATTCACAACTACAATGCAATAGACAATCATAGTCAACAAAGTTGATCGATAGCCCACAAAAACTATAACACGAGCGGTTTTCTAAATGCAGCTATAACTCAACAAAAAATTAAGGTTCTCTAGAGGCGATAGAAAATACGCGTACAAATTGGACAACATGAGCTATTTCCTAAGTGTGTGTATAACTCAACAAATAATGAAGGTTCATGAAAGGCGATAGAAAATACGCATATACAATGTACAACTATAATGTAATCCACAATTGTAGTTACCAAAGTTGATCTATGACTCTCGAAAAATCAAACATGAGCGTTTTCCTAAATGCGACTATAACTCAACAAAAAATGGAGGTTTGTGAAAACCAATTAAAAATATGGGTGTAGAAAGCACAACTACAGTTCAATCCACAATCGTAGTCACCAAAGTTGATCAATGGCCGACGAAAACTCAAACACGAGCGGTATCCTAAATGGCCATAACTCAACAAAAAATGGAGGATCGCGAAAGTCGATAGAAAATACGCATACAAAATGGACAACAACAATGCAATCCACAATCGTCGTCACCAAATTTGATCGATTGCCCATAAAAACTAAAACACGAGATGTTTCCTAAATGCGGCTATAACTCACTGACAAAATGAAGGTTTGTGACAGGCATTAAAAAATACGTGTAAAGATTGGACAACTATAGAGCAATCCACAATCGTAGTCACCAAAGTTGATTAATGGCCCACAAAAACTCAAATACGAGCGGTTTCCATAAATACGGCTATAACTCAACATAAAATGAAGTTTCATGAAAGGTGATAGAAAATAACCGTACAGAATGGACAACTACAGTGCAATTCACAATCGTAGTCACCAAAGTTGATCGATTTCCCACGAAAACTCAAATAAGAGCGGTTTCCTAAATACAGCTATAACTCAACGAAAAATGAAGGTTCTGAAAGGCGATAGATAATACGCGTACAAAGTGGACAACTAAAGTGCAATCCACAATCGTAGTCACCAAAAGCTTCTTGATGGCTCACAAAAACTCAAACACGAGCGGTTTCCTAAATGTGATGATAACTCAACAAAAAATGAAGGTTCGTGAAAGGCGATAGAAAATACGCGTACATAATGAACAACTATAGTGTAATTCACAATTTTAGTCACCAAAATAAACGTACAAACTGGACAACTACAGTGTAATTCACAATATTTGTCACCAAAGTTGATCAATTGCCCAATAAAAACTCAAATAAGAGCGGTTTCCTAAATACAGATATAACTCAACGAAAAATGAAGGTTCTGAAAGGCGATAGACAATACGCGTATAGAGTGGACAACTACAATGAAATCCATAATCGTAGTCACTAAATCTTCTCGATGGCTCACAAAAACTCAAACACAAGCAGTTTCGTAAGTGTCGCTATAACTTAACGAAAAAATGAATCTTCATGAAAGGCGATAGAAAATACACATACAAAATGCCGAATTTAGGAAACCGCTCATGTTTGAGATTTTTGTGGGACATCAATCAACTTTGGTGACTAAGATAGAAAATAAAGGTTAAAGGCGATAGAAAATGCGTGTACAAAATGCATAACTTAAGTGTAATGCACAAGTGTAGTCATGAAAGTTGATCGATGCCCCACAAAAACTCAAACACTCAAACACGAGTAGTTTCCTAAGTGTATTGATCGATGGCCCACAAACACTCAAACACGAGCAGTTTCCTAAGTGTAGCTATAATTCAATGAAAAATTAAGGTTTGTGAAAATCGATAGAAACTAAGTTTGTGAAAGGTTATTGATCGATGGCCCACAAAAACTCAAACACGAGCAGTTTCGTAAGTGTAGCTATAATTCAACGAAAATTGAAAGTTTGTGAAAATCGTTAGAAAATACGTTTATAGAATGCAAAACTACAGTGCAATCCACAATTGTAGTCACCAAAGTTGATAGATGGCCCACGAAAACTAAATGCGGCTATAACTCAACCAAAAATGAAGGTTCATAAAAAGCGATTAAAAGTATGCATACAAAATGCACAACTATAGTAGAATCCACAATTGTAGTCACCAAACTTGATCAATGGGCAATGAAAACTCAAACATGAGTGGTTTTCTAAATGCGGGTTTAACACAACAAAAAAATAAGGTTCATGAAAGACGATAGAAAATACTCGTACACAATGGACAAGTACAATGCAATCCATAGTTATAGTCACCAAAGTTGATTGATGGGTCATGAAAACTCAAACCTGAGTGTTTTCCTAAATGCGGCTATAACTCAACAAAAACTCAAGGTTCATGAAAGACGATTAAAAATATGCATACATAATGCACAACTATAATACAATCCACAATCTTAGACACGAAAGTTGATCGATGGTCCACGAAAATTGAAACTCAAATGGTTTGCTAAATGCGGCTATAACTCAACAAAAAATGAAGGTTCGCGAAAGGAGACAAAAACTACTTGTACAAAATGGACAACTACAATGCAATCCACAATCGTAGTCTCCAAAATTGATTGATGGCCCACGAAAACTAAAACATAAACGATTTCCTAAGTGCAGCTATAACTCAATGAAAAATGAAGGTTCGCGAAAGGCAATAGAACATATGAGTATTGAATACACAACTACAGTTTACTCCACAATCGTAGTCACCAAAGTTGATCGATGGCCCGTGAAAAATAAAAAATGAGTGTTTTCCAAAATGTGGCTGTAACTCAAGAAAAAAATGAAGGTTCGTGAAACGTGATTAAAAATATGCATACATAATGTACAACTACAATACAATCCATGATCGTAGTCACCAAAGTTGATTGATGGTCCAAAAAAACTCAAACATTAGCGGTTTCGTAAATGTGGCTATAACTCAACAAAAAATCAAGGATCGCAAAAAGCGTTAGAAAATACTTGTATAGAAAGCACAACTATAGTGTAATCCACAATCGTAGTCCCCAAAGATGATCAAAGTTGATCAATGGCCTATGAAAACTAAAACACGAGCATTTTGCAAAATGCGGGTAGAACTAAGCAAAAATGACGGTTCACGAAAGGGGATAGAAAATTCGTGTATAGAATGCACAACTACTGTGTAATCCAGAAGCGTAGTCACCAAAGTTGATTGATGGCCCACAAAAACTCAAACTTGAGCGGTTTCCTAAATGCAGCTATTACTTAACAAAAAATGAAGGTTCGCGAAAAGAAAAAGAAAAAAAAACATAGAGAATGGACAACTACAGTGCAATCCACAATCGTAATCACCAAAGTTCATCGATGGACCACAAAAAACTCAAACACGAGCAATTTCCTAAGTATAGGTATAACTCAACGAAAAATAAAGGTTTGCAAAAGGTGATAGAAATTGTGCTTATAGAATGCACAACTATAGTGCAATCCACAATCGTAGTCACCAAAGTTGATCGATAGCCCATGAAAACTCAAACACGAGCGTTTTCCTATATGCGGCTATAACTCAACAAAAAATGAAGGTTCATGAATGGTGACTAAAAATATGCATACAAAATGCACACCTACAATACAATCTATAATTTTAGTCACCAAAGTTGATCGATGCCCCAAAAAGACTCAAACATGTGTGGTTTCCTAAATGTGGTTATAACTCAAAAAAAATGAAGGTTCGCAAAAGGAAATAAAAAATACGCATATAGAATGCACAACTACAGTGTAATCCACAAGTGTGCTCACCAAAGTTAATCGATGGCCCACAAAAACTCAAATATGAGCGGTTTCCTAAATGGAGCTATAACTCAATAAAAAATGAAGGTTCGAGAAAAGCGATAGAAAATACGCGTACACAATGCACTACTACAATACAATCCACAATCATAGTTACCAAAGTTGATCAATGGCCCAAAATAACTCAAACATGAGAGGTTTCCTCAATGCGGCTATAACTCGACACAAAATGAAGGTGCCCAAAAGGAAATAGAAAATATACATATAGAATGCACAACTACAGTATAATCCACAAGTGTAGTCACCAAAATTGATCAATGGCCCACGAAAACTGAAACTCGAGCGGTTTCCTAGATGCGGCTATAACTCAACAAAAATTGAAGGTTCATCGATCAACTTTGGTGATTACACTTATGTATTACATTATAGTTGTTTATTTTGTGCGGCCGTATTTAGGAAACGGCTCATGTTTTGTTTTTGTGGGCCATTGATCAATTTTGGTGACGATGATTGTGGATTGCACTGTAGTCTTTCATTTTGTACGTCTTTCATATCGCCTTTTGTGAACCTGCATTATTTGTTGAGTTATAGCCGCATTTAGGAAATTGCTCGAGTTTGAGTTTTTGTGGGCCATCGATCAACTTTGGTGACTACGATTGTGGATTACACTATAGTTGTGCATCATTGTATATGAGTATTTTCTATCGCCTGTAGCGATCCTTCATTTTTCGTTGAGTCATTTAGGAAACCACTCATGTTTGAGTTTTTTTTGGGCCATCGATCAACTTTGGTGACTACGATTGTGAATTACACTATAGTTGTGCATTCTATACTCCTATTTTCTATTGTCTTTCACGAACATTCATTTTTTGTTGAGTTATAGCCGCATTTAGGAAACCGCTCATGCTTGAGTTTTTGTGGACCATCAATGACCTTTGATGAATGAAATTGTGGATTGTATTGTAGTTGTGCATTCTATAAGCATATTTTCTATTGTCTTTCACGAACCTTCATTTTTGTTAAGTTATAGCCGCATTTGGGAAACAACTCGTGTTTGAGTTTTTGTGGGGCATCAATCAACTTTTGTGACTACAATTGTGGATTGTACTGTACGGATATTTTCTTTCACCTTTTTGTGAACCTTCATGTTTTTTTGAGTTATATAGCCACATTTAGGAAACTGCTTGCGTTTGAGTTTTTATGGGCCATGGATCAATTTTGGTGACTATGATTGTGGATTGCCCTGTAGTTGTGCATTCTATAAGCGTATTTTCTATCACCTTTCGTGAACCTTCATTTTTCATTGACTTATACCCACTCTTAGGAAACACTCATGTTTGAGTTTTCGATGGCCATCGATCAACTTTGGTGACTACGTTATGGATTACAGTGTAGTTGTGCATTCTATGCATGTATTTTCTATCTCCTTTTGTGAACCTTCATTTTTTGTTTAGTAGCCACACTTAGGAAATCGTTCGTGTTTGAGTTTTCATGGGCTATCGATCAACCTTTGTGACTATGCTTGTGGATTACACTGTAGTTATGCATTCTATACGTGTATTTTCTATTGTTTTTCGCGAACGGTCATTTTTTGTTGAGTTATAGCTGCATTTAGGAAACCGCTAATGTTTGAGTTTTTGCTGGCCATCGATCAACTTTGTTGACTACGTTTGTGAAATGTACAGTAGTTGAGCATTTTGCACGCATATTTTTAATCGCCTTTCATGAACCTTCATTTTTTGTTGAGTGATAGCCAAATTTAGGAAAACGATTGTGTTTGAGTTTTTTTGGGCCATTGATCTACTTTGGTGGTGACTACGATTATGGATTACAATATAGTTGTGCATTTTATACGTGTAATTTCTATCGCTTTTAGTGAACCTTCATTTTTCGTTGACTACGTATTTAGGAAACCGCTAATGTTTGAGTTTTTGTCGGCCATTGATCAACTTTGTTTACTATGTTTGTGGAATGTACAGTAGTTGCGAATTTTGTATGCATATTTTTAATCGCCTTTCATGAACCTTCAGTTTTTGTTGAGTTATAGCCACATTTAGGAAAATGATCGTGTTTGAGTTTTTTTGGGCCATCGATCAACTTTGGTGACTACGATTATGGATTATAATATAGTTGTGCATTTTATACATGTAATTTCTATCGCTTTTAGCGAACCTTCATTTTTCATTGAGTCATAGCCGCATTTAGTTAACCGCTCATATTTGAGTTTTTGTGGGGTATCAATGATCTTTGATGACTAATATTGTAGATTGTACTATAGTTTAGCATTTTATACGCATATTTTCTATCGCCTTTCACGAAACTTCATTTTTTGTTGAGCTGTAGCCGCATTTAGGAAATCGCTCATGTTTGAGTTTCCCTGGGCCATCGATCAACTTTGTTGCATATGATTGTGGATTGTACTACAGTTGTGCACTATGTACGGGTATTTTCTATTGCCTTTTGTGAACCTTTATTTTTTGTTGAGTTATGGCCGCATTTAAGAAACTGCTTGTGTTTGAGATCTCATGGGCCATCGATCAACTTTGGTGACTATGATTGTGGATTGCACAGTACTTGTCCATTTTGTATGCGTATTTTCTATCACTTTTTGTGAACCTTGTTTTTTGTTGAGTAAAAAATTACATTTTTCAAAAAAAGGATGATTTGGGTTTTCTCAGAAACGACATTCTCTACAAAATCCATTTCTCAAATTTTTCATAAAAAGATTAAAAAAAATTGCCTCTGTGATCTCTACTACTTCTACTTTTTGAAAAAATCTATCTTTTTTAAGAACAACTTATTTGTTTTAAAAATGGATGGTCTGGGTCTGTTCAACACAGGACCACCTATAAAAACCATATTTTGATTTTGCTCAAAAAAATTGTTTCGTAGATTCTATTTTTGAGGGGTTCTTGCATGTTGGTGAAATATTAGTTTTTCAAAAAAAGGACGTCTGGGTCTACTAAAAATGACATTCTCTACAAAACCCATTTATCCCATTTTTCTTCAAAAGATTCAAAATTTTTGCTTATGTTACCTCTACTGCAGAAACTTTTGAAAAAAATCTATATTTTTGAAGAAGAAATTTTTTCAAAAAACGGACGATCTTGGTTAGCACATGAACACCTATAAAACCTATATATTCGATTTTCCAAAAAAATTGTTTCATAGATTCTATTTTTGAGGGATTCTTGCATGTTGGTGAAAATTTAATTTTTCAAAATAAGGATGATCTGGGTTTACTCAGAATGACATTCTCTAAAAAGTCATTTTTCAGATATTTCATAAAAAGATTCAAAAAAATTGGCTCTATTACCTCTACTGCTTCTACCTTTGAAAAAAATCTATCTGTTTCAAGAACAACTTGTTTTTTCAAAAAATAGATGATCTAAATCTCGTGAGCACCTCAGCAAGTATAAATCCCATATTTTTTATTTTCCCAAAAAAAATTGATTTGTAGATTCTATTTTTCAGGGGTTCTTGCATGTTTTTGAAAAATTAGTTTTTTGAAAAAAGGACGATCTTGGTCTATTTAGAATGCAATTCTCTACAAAACCCATTTCTTAGGTTTATCATAAAAAGATTCAAAAAATTTACCTCTGTGTAACTCTACTGCTTCTAGTTTTCAATCTATCTTTTTTAAAAAAAAAACTTATATTTTGAAAAAACGGACAATCTGGGTCGCTTTAGCACATGAGCACGTATGAAAACCATAATTTGATTTTCGCAAAAAAATTGTTTCGTAGATTCTATTTTTCAAGGGTTCTTGCATGTTGTTGAAATATTAGCTTTTTGAAAAGAGGATGATCTGAGTCTACTCAGAACGGCATTCTCTACAAAACCTATTTCTCAATTTTTTTTATTAAAAGATTCAAAAAAAATTCCTTTGTTACCTCCACTACTTCTACTTTCAAAATAATCTATCTTTTTCAAAAACAACTTATTTTTTCAGAAACGGGACGATCTGGGTCTCTTGAGGACACGAGTACCTATAAAACTCATATTTTTCATTTCCCCAAATTTTTTTTTTACGTAGATTCTATTTTTCAGGTTTCGTTGGTTAAATATTGGTTTTTTGAAAAAAGGACAATTTGCGTCTACTCAGGATGACATTCTCCACAAAACCCATTTATCCCATTATTCATAATCAAATTCAAAAAATTTGCCTTTGTTACCTCTACTGCATCTACTTTTCAAAAAAATATTTTTCAAGAACTTATTTTCTCAAAAAACTGACGTTCGGGTGTCTTTACAACACCAACAGTTCCCTAAACGTGGCTATAACTCAACGAAAAACAAAGGTTAGTGAAACACAATAAAAAATACTAGTACATAATGGACAACTATAGTGCAATACACAATTGTAGTCACCAAAATTGATCGATGGCCCACAAAAACTCAAACACTAGCGGTTTCCTAAGTGTGGCTATAACTCAACAAAATATGAAGGTTTGCAAAAGGCAATAGAAAATATGTTTATAGAATGAACAACTAAAGTGCAATCAAACACCGTAGGCACCAAAGTTGATCGACCACCCATGAAAACTCAAATATGAGCAGTTTCCTAAATGCGGTTATAACTGAACAAAAAATGAAGGTTCACAAAAGGTAATACAAAATATGCATAAAAACTAGACAACTACAGTGCAATCCACAATCGTAGTTAGCAAAGTTGATCGATGGCAAACAAAATCTCAAACACAAGCGATTTCCTAAATACGGCTATAACTCAACAAAAATTGAAGCTTCGCGAAAGGTAATACAAAATACGTGAATAGAATGCACAACTACAGTGTAATCCACAAGCGTAGTCACAAAAGTTGTTCGATGGCCCATGAAAATTCAAACTTGAGCGAATTCATAAATGCCGCTATAACTCAACAAAAAATGAAGGCTCGTGATAGGCAATAGAAAATACATGAACATAATGGACAACTACAGTGCAATCCACAATTGTATTTACCAAAGTTGATCAATGGCCGACGAAAACTCAAACATGAGCGGTTTCCTAGGTAAAGTTATAACTCAATGAAAAATCAAGGTTTGCGAAAAGCGATAGAAAATATGTGTATATAATACACACCTACAATACAATCCACAATCGTAGTCACCAAAGTTGATCGATGGCCCACAAAAACTCAAACATGAGCAGTTTCCTAAATGCGGATATAACTCAACAAAAAATGAAGGTTCAGGAAAGGTGATAGAAAATACGTGTAGAGAATACAGTGCAATCCACAATCGTAGTCACCAGAGTTGATTGCTGGCCCACGAAAACTGAAACACGAGCGGTTTCGTAAATGCAGCTTTAACGCAACAAGAAACGAAGTTCGCGAAAGGTGATAGAAAATACGTGTACAAATCAGACAAATACAGTGCAATCCACAATTGTAGTCACCAAAGTTGATATATGGCCCACGAAAACTCAAAACAAGAGCGGTTTCATAAATGCGGATATAGCTTAGCAAAAAATGAAGGTTTGCGAAAGGCAATAGAAAATACACGTACAAAATGGAAAAATACAAAGCAATCCACAATTGTAGTAACCAAAGTTGATCAATGGCCGACGAAAACTCAAACATGAGCAGTTTCCTAAATGCAATTATAACTCAACAAAAAATAAAGGTTCGCGAAAGGTGATAGAAAATACGCATATAGAATGGTTATCTACAGTGTAATGCACAAGCGTAGACCCCAAAGTCGATCAATGGCTCACGAAAACTCAAACTCAAGTGTTTTGCTAAATGCGGCTATAACTCAACAAAAAATGATCGATGGCCCATGAAAACTCAAGCTTGAGCAGTTTCCTAAATGTGGCTATAACTAAACAAAAAATGAAGGTTCGTGAAAGGGGATAAAAAATACACATACATAATAAACAAGTATAGTGCAATCGATAATCGTGTTCACAAATGTTGATCGATGGCCCACAAAAATTGAAACATATAAGTTAGATTGTTATCAAATGAATAATCGTTCCATGTTCTTATTGAGTTAGGTTATTTGTCACATTGAATAGGAATGTATAAACAAGTGGAGTATCGAATATGCTTTTAAGTTAGTTACATGGAATTGTGTTGGGAGATTAAAGATTGATTTCTCGCGTTCTCCTGCTTGATTGAATTCTACATTGATTTATTTTCCATGTTCACATGTTTATAAGTCAAGCCTTGATGTGAGTTTCTTTAGGAACCCAAGTATTTGTGTACCCTTCGGTTGTGAGTATATGAATATTGGTGTCATAGAATCCCTTGCTTTTCCTTTGTATGTCTCTTGAAGCAGTCACCATGTATGTGGTCGTTGAGATTGTTGTATGTTTTCTTTTGGGTTGACCTTGTGGTTGGGTCTTGTGATTGTTTTGATTGTCTATCTTGGTCATGGGTCTTTCTTATCATCTCCCAGCACGAGGGATGGACCTTAGGGTCCACGTGGTCGGGTGGAACGTGCTATGCACCCCATTGGGTTCCTAGGTTGTGTTCATGATGCGAAAGCGGATGCAGAGTTTCCAGAGCTTCATATTGTTGAAGACTATCCCTCATTTTGTACCTTATTCTCCTTTAATGTATTATTCTTGGACATGATGTACTCTTCATGTTGTTATAAGGGAACCATTATGCAATGTATTAATGTGTTGTATCTGTACAAATATGCTCCACAATTATAATATTAAGCTATGAATTGAAATGTAATAGAATGATGGGTGTATCTTTTCATCGCTATTCATCATAGATGGATGTATGATTATGTTATCTTGTGAATGTATGCTTCTATTGTTAACTTCTAGGCATTATCTTTAACGATGTTTTGGCTGGGGATGTTTACGTGTAATGCAATCCTGTAACCCCATGGGACTAGTTAAGTCTTGTCACAACATATATTTTGATCATCTTTTTAATGTTTGTACATATTCACCTTATGTAATGTTTCACTTTTTTTATAAAAAATTGTGCGGTATTTTGCTGTCCTTTGGGGTTAACACGGTGGGGTGTTACAACACGAGCACCTATAAAACCATATTTCAATTTTCCCACAAAAAATTATTTTGTAGATTCTATTTTTCAGGGTTCTTGCATGTTTTTGAGAAATTAGTTTCTCAAAAAAAGGACGATTTGGGTTTACTCAGAACAACATTCTCTACAAAACCCATTTCTTAGATTTTTTATAAAGAAATTCAAAAAATTTGCCCTTGTTACCTCCACTACTTCTACTTTTCAAAAAAATATATCTTTTTCATGAACAACTTTTTCAAAAGTTGGACAATTTGGGTCTCTTGAGCACACGAGTACCTATAAAACCCATATTTTTGATTTTCCCAAAAAAAATGTTTCATAGATTATATTGTTGAGGGGCTCTTGATCATTTAACTGATGATCCGATAGAAAGATCTCGTGCCTGCTTCAATTCTATTGCTTCTACTTTTAAATTTTTTTATCTTTTTCAAGAAGTTTTTATTTTAAAAAAACGAACAATCTAGGTCTCTTTAGCACATGAACTATAAAACCCATATTTTCAATTTTCCAAAAAAAATTGTTTCGTATATTCTATTTTTGAGGGGTTCTTGCATGTTGGTGAAAAATTAGTTTCTCAAAATAAAGACGATTTGGGTGTACTCAAAACGACATTCTCTACAAAACCCATTTATCACATTTTTCATAAAACGATTCAAATTTTTTACCTCTGTTACCTCTCTACTGCTTCTAGTTTTCAAATAAATATATCTTTATCAAAATTTATTTTTTCAAAAAACGAATGATTTGTGTTTCTTTAGCACATGAACAGCAATAAAACTCATATTTTTTATTTTCAAAAAAAAAGTTTTGTAGATTCTATTTTTGAGGGGTTCTTGCATGCTTGTGAAAAAATAATTATTCAAAAAAAAAAATGATCTGGGTCTACTCAGAAGGGCATTCTCTACAAAACCTGTTTCTTAGATTTTTCATAAAAAGATTAAAAAAAAAAATTCTCTGTTACCTCTATTACTTCTACTTTTCAAAAAAATCTATCATTTTGAAGAACAAATAATTTTTTCAAAAATCAGACGATCTGGGTCTCTTTAGCACACGGGCACCTATAAAACCCATATTTTAGATTTTCCAAAAAAAAATTGTTTCGTAGAATTCTATTTTCAAGGGTTTCTAGCACACGAGAACCTATAAAAACCATATTTTGATTTTCCCAAAAAAAGTTGTTTCGTAGATTCTAATTTTGAGGGGTTCTTGCATGTTGTTGAAAAATTAGTTATTGGAAAAGAGGACGATCTGGGTCCATTCATAACGACATTCTCTACAAAACCCACTTCTCAAATTTTTCATAAAAAGATTCAAAAAAATTTCCTTTGTTACCTCCACTGCTTGTACTTTCCAAATAAATCTATCTTTTTCAAGAACAACTTATTTTTTAAAAAACTGGACAATTTGGGTCTCTTGAGCACACAAGTACCTATAAAACCCATATTTCCTCTGTTACCTCCACTGCTTGTACTTTCCAAATAAATCTATTTTTTTTAAAAACAACTTATTTTTTCAAAAACTGGACAATTTGGGTCTTTTGAGCACACAAGTACTTATAAAACCCATATTTTCGATTTTCCCAAAAAAACTATTTCATAGAGTCTAGGTTTGAAGGGTTCTTGCATGTTGGTGAAATATTAGTTTTTCTAAAAAAGGACGATCTGGGTCTACTCAGAATGACATTCTCTACAAAACCCATTTATCCCATTTTTCATAAAAAGATTCAAAAAATTTTCCTCTGTTACTACTGCTTCTACTTTTAAAAAAAATTATCTTTTTCAAGAACAACTTATTTTTTCAAAAAATAGACGATTTGAATCTCTTTAGCACACTAGCACCTATAAAACCCATATATTTGATCTTCCAATTTTATTTTTTTCATAGATTATATTTTTGAAGGGTTCATTCATGTTGGTGAAAAATTAGTTTTTGAAAAAAGGATGTTTGGCTCTATTCAAAACAACATTCTCTACAAAACCCATTTCTCAGATTTTTCCTAAAATGATTAAAAAAATTTGCCGTTGTTACCTCTACTGCTTCTACTTATCAAAACAATCTATATTTTTCAAAAATAACTTATATTTTCAAAAAATAGACAATTTGGGTTGCTTTAGCACACAAGCACCTATAAAAACCATATTTCAATTTTTCTAAAAAAATTGTTTCGTAGATTCTATTTTTGAGGGGTTCTTGCATGTTGTTGAAAAATTAGTTTTTCGTAAAAAATACGATGTGGGTCTACTCATAACGACATTCTCTACAAAACCCATTTCTTAGATTTTTCACAAAATGATTCAAAAATATTAACTGTTACCTTTACCAATTCTACTTTTAAAAAAAATCTATACTTTTCAATAAACACTTATTTTTTCAAAAAACGGACAATCTGGGTCTCTTTAGCTCTCGAGCGCCTATAAAACCCATATTTTCAATTTTCCCAAAAATAATTGTTTCATAAATACTATTTTTGAGAGGTTTTTGCACATTGGTGGCAAATTAGTTTCACAAAAAAAATGACGATTTGGGTCTACTCAGAACGACATTCTCTAGAAAACCCATATTTTTCGATTTTCCAAATAAAATAGTTTCGTAGATTCTATTTTTGAGGGGTTCTTCAATGTTCATGAAAGGTGATAAAAACTACGTGTATAGAATGCACAACTATAGTGTAATCCACAAACATAGACACCAAAGTTGATCGATGGCCCACGAAAACTCAAACTTGAGCGGTTTCTAAAATGCGGCTATAACTCAACAAAAAATGAAGGTTCAACAAAGGCGATAGAAAATTAGCGTTCATAATCCACAACTACAGTGCAATCCAATATCGCAGTCACCAAAGCTGATCGATGGCCCACGAAAACACACATGAGCGGTTTACTAAGTGTAGCTATAAATGAACGAAAATTGAAGGTTGACGAAAGGAAATAGAAAATACACATCTAGAATGCACAACTACATTTTAATCCACAATCGCAGTCACAAAAGTTGATCGATGGCCCACGAAAACTCAAATATGAGTGGTTTCCTAAATACGACTATAACTCAACAAAAACTAAAGGTTTGTGAAAGGAAATAGGAAATACGTGAATAAAATGCAAAACTATAGTGTAATCCAAAAGCGTAGTCACCAAAATTTATTGATACTTGACGAAAACTCAAACACGAGAAGTTTCCTAAATATGGCTATAACTAGAAAAAAATGAAGGTTCATGAAAGTCTATAGAAAATACATGTATAAAATGTACAACTACAGTGTAATCCACAATCGTAGTCACCAAAGTTTATCGATGGCCCATGAAACTCAAACTCGAGCAGTTTCCTCAATATGGCTATAACTCAACAAAAAATGAAGGTTCACGAAAGCCGATGGAAAATACACAAACAAAATGGATAACTACAGTGTAATCCACAATTGTAGTCACCAAAGTTGATCGATTTCTCATGAAAACTCAAACACGAGTTGTTTCCTAATGCAGGCCTACTATCTAATAGCCCCCCGGGAACCCTATGATTTGAAACCCCACCGATGAACTCGGGTTTTCCCCACCGATCATTGGCCCACCAACCCCACTATCCATACCTAGGACCCCACCAACCAGGGCTTCACCGGGGTGGGAGGCTATAGAGTTGCTTCGCCTAAATTCCACCCTAGCTTCTAACCGCCCTGCAGAGAAACACCGCCCTAGTTTTTAACCGCCACCACCCGACCGACCTATTCGCCTTATGGGTGTTTAGGAGCTTGGGTGGTTAGGATGTCTTTGTCAGTGGGGTTGGTGCCTTAGGATAGTGGGGTCCGCTGGACCCCACCGACCAAGGCATCCACCACCATCCATAAGTCATATAGGGCGGTGGGCGGAGCAACTCTATAGCCTCCCACCTCCCCAGGTCGCCCTAGGCCGCCCCGGGCGTAGCGACCCCACCATCCAACGCTTTTCGACCTAAGGCCTGCCGAAGGCAGCCTAAGGCCAATATGGTCGGCTGTCGAAGGCAGGCCTTAGGCTGCCGAAGGAAGGCCTTACCCACCAACCATGCCCTAAGACGAATGGGTAACTATAATGGGGGTTGGGGGGCATGGGGTTGGTTCATCTAGGAACTATGATTCCCTCCCACCTTATGCTAGCAAGCTCTGCCTTCGGCACCGACCATATGGCCAGGGAATCATAGTTCCGGATAGAAATGGGCTGGACTAGATAGAATAGTGCCGGGGCAGGGCAACAAACCGGAAGCCCGAACAACTATATAGTATAGATCTCCCGGATCCGAGATAGGTGCCATAGATAGGGCTCTCTTCTTGATTGTAGGAGTCACCCACTTAGATGGGACAATTATAGATGTGATACATTGAAGAGGTTCCTTGAGATTGAATAGATAGGGCGGGAGGATATAAATTGGGCTCCCAGTTCCGAGATGGGGGATACTCTATAGTTCTAGTTCGGAGCAGCTGCTCTATACTATAGTTGAGAGTGAATGCGAGTGGATTAACTACCTGTATGGCTTCTTTGGCGTAATCAACCTGGCCCACGGCTATGTAGGTCACCCCTACGCAGCAAGACATGTTTGGTTTGGTTAGCCGGGCTGGGCCAACTCTACTCCTCCCACCCTAAGCCAACCCCACCGACCAGGGCTTCGTCCACCACCAAGGGTATATCTATAATGCAAAAAAAAAAAAACTTCAAGAAAGGTGATAGAAAATAAATGTATAGAATGCACAACTACAGTGTAATCCACAAGTGTAGTCACCAAAGTTGATAGATAGCCAACGAAAACTCAAACTCGAGCAGTTTTCTAAATACGGTTGTAACTCAATAAAAAATGAAGGTTTGCAAAAGTTGATGGAAAATATGCGTACGAAATGGACAACTATAGTGCAGTCCACAATCATAGTCACAAAGTTGATCAATGGCCCACAAAAACTCAAACACCAGCAGTTTCCTAACTGCAAATATAAGTCAATGAAAAATTGAAGGTTTGTGAAAGGCGATAGAAAATACACGTATAGAATGCAAAACTAAATTGTAATCCACAATCATAGTCACCAAAGTTGATTGATGGGCCACGAAAACTCAAACACAAGCATTTTCCTATATGCGGCTATAATTTAACAAAAAATGAAGGTTCGCGAAAGGCGATAGAAAATTAACATTCATAATGCACATATATAGTGCAATCTACAATCGTAGTCACCAAAGTTGAACTATGGTCCAGGAAAACGCAAACATGAGCATTCTATATGCGCAATTTCTATCGCCTTTCATGAACGCTCATTTTTTTTTGAGTTATAGCCGCATTTAGGAAACTACTCATATTTGTGTTTTTTCGGGCCATTGATCAAGTTTGGTGACTACAATTATAAATTGTACTGTAGTTGTCCATTTTGTACTCATATTTCTAATTGCAGTCATGAACCTTTATTTTTTGTTGAGTTATAGCCGCATTTACGAAAACGATCGTGTTGGAGTTTTCGTAGGCCATTGATCAACTTTGGTGACTAAGCTTGTGGAATACACTGTAGTTGTGCATTTTATACATGTATTTTCTATAGACTTTCAGGAACGTTCATTTTCTTTCTAGTTATAGCAGTATTTAGGAAACTTCTCGTGTTTGATTTTTCGTCGACTATCGATAAATTTTGGTGAGTACGCTTTTGGATTACACTATAGTTGTGCATTTTATTCACGTATTTCCTATTGCCTTTCACAAACCTTTAGTTTTTGTTGAGTTATAGTCTTATTTAGGAAACCACTCATATTTGAGTTTTCGTGGGCCATCGATCAACTTTTGTGACTACGATTGTGGATTGCGCTGTAGTTGACTAATCTAGACGCGTATTTTCCAAAACCTTTCAGGAACCTTCATTTTTTCTTGAGTTGTAGCTGCATTTAGGAAACCGCTTGTGTTTGAGTTTTCGTGGGCCATCGATCAACTTTGGTGACTATGATTTTGAATTGCATTATAGTTGTCCAATCTATACGCGTATTTTATATTGCCTTATGCAAACCTTCAATTTTCATTGATTTATGGCCACATTTAGGAAACTACTCGAGTTTGAGTTTTCGCAGGCCGTCGATCATCTTTGGTGACTATGATTGTGGATTGCACTATAGCTGTCCATTATGTACGTTTATTTTCTATTGCCTTTAACGAACCTTTGTTTTTTGTTGAGTTAAAGCTGCATTTAGGAAACCGGTTGTGTTTGAGTTTTCGTGAGCCATCAATCAACTTTGGTGACTATGATTGTCGATTACATTGTAGTTGTGCACTCTATACGTATATTTTCTATCACCTTTCGGGAACCTTCATTTTTTTTTGAGTGATAGCCGCACTTAGGAAACCGCTTGTGTTTGAGTTTTTGTGGTCCATCGATCAACTTTGGTGACTATGCTTGTGGATTGCACTGTAGTTGTCTATTATGTACGCGTATTTTCTATTGCCTTTTGTGAACCTTCATTTTTTGTTGAGTTATAGCCGCATTTAGGAAACTAGTCGTATTTGAGTTTTCGTTGGCCATGCATCAGTTGTTCATTCTATACACGTATTTTCTATATCTTTTAGCGAACCTCCATTTTTTGGTGACTTATAGCCATAGTTAGGAAAGCGCTTGTGTTTGAGTTTTCGTGGGCCTTCGATTAATTTTGGTGAGTACGATTGTGGATTCCATTGTAGTTGTCCATTATGTATGCGTAATTTCTATCACTTGTCGCGAACCTTCATTTTTCGTTGAGTTATAGCCGCATTTAGGAAAATAAGTTCTTGAAATAGATTTTTTTCAAAAGTAGAAGCAGTAGAGGCTCAGGGTAGTGATCAACATTGTAACAGTTGAAATTGAATGTAGACCGGGCCAAGGGCCTTTTACTATCAATAAAGCTATCCATTTACCCCAGATCTGAGTTGCACTATCTTTTGTGTAAATATTGGTGTCTTGCATTGCATTGAATGTATGGTTGCAGTGTTAGGGTAGATTTCCATTGTGCATTGCTATTTTGCCAAGTTGGTGTCTGCAGGGTTTTGACTTGGGCGGTTTGGAGGCATAGTCCGGGCTCGTGGGCACACTTGACTCTCAGTGACAAGTGAAGAAGTGAGCACCGGTGCCGCACGAGGCGTTGGCCTCGTGACAGTGGAAGGAGTTCTTAGTTCATTAGTTCATAGGCAAATTTTTTGAATCTTTTTATGAAAAATGGGATAAATGGGATTTTGTAGAGAATGTTATTCTGAGTACACCCAGATCGTCCTTTTTTCAAAAAACTAATATTTCACCAACATGCAAGAACCCCTCAAAAATAGAATCTACGAAACAACTTTTTTTGGGAAAATCGAAAATATGGGTTTTATAGGTACTCATGTGCTCAAGAGACCCAGATTGTCCCGTTTTTGAAAAATAAGTTGTTTTTGAAAAAGATAGATTTATTTGAAAAGTACAAGCAGTGGAGGTAACATAGGCAATTTTTTTGAATTTTTTAATGAAAACTTTGAGAAATGGGTTTTGTAGAGAATGTGGTTTTGACTGGACCCAGATCCTCCCCTTTTCCAAAAACTAATTTTTCAACAACATTCAGGAACCCCTCAAAAATAGAATCTACGAAACAATTTTTTTTGGGAAAATCATAATATGGATTTTATTGGTGCTCGTGTAATAAAGAGAGCTAGATCGCCCATTTCCTGAAAAAATAAGTTACACTTGATAAAGATATTTTTTTTTGAAAAGTAGAAACAATAGAGGTAACAGAGGCAGATTTTTTGAATCTTTCTATGAAAAATATCAGAAATGGGTTTTGTAGAGAATGGTGTTCTAAGAAGATCTAGATCATCCTTTTTTCAAAAAACTAATTTTTCACAAACATGAGAGAACCCCTCAAAAATAGAATCTATGAAACAATTTTTTTTGGGAAAATCAAGAATATGGGTTTTATAGGTGCCCGTGTGCTAAAGAGACCCAGATCGTCCTATCTTTGAAAAAATTATTTGTTCTTGAAAAAGATAGATTTTTTTTAAAATTAGAAGCAGTAGAGGTAATAGACACAAATTTTTTGAATCTTTTTATGAAAAATTTGAGAAATGGGTTTTGCAGAGAATGTCATTCTGAGTAGACCCAAATCAACATTTTTTGAAAACTGCTCATGTTTGAGTTTTCGTGGGCTATCGATCAACTTTGGTGACTACGATTGTGGATTGCACTGTAGTTGTCCATTTTGTATGTGTATTTCCTATCGCCTTTCGGGAACCTTCAATTTTTGTTAAGTTACAGCTACATTTAGGAAACCGCTCAAGTTTCAGTTTTCATGGACAATCAATCAACTTTTGTAAATACGCTTGTGGATTACACTATATTTATGCATTCTATACTAGTATTTTCTATTGCATTTCACAAACCTTCATTTTTTGGTGAGTTATAGCAGCATTTAGGAAACCGCCTGTGTTTGACTTTTTGTGAGCAATCAATCAACTTTGGTGACCACGATTGTGGATTGTACTATAGTTTTGTGTTCAGTAAGTATATTTTAAATTTCCTTCCACAAACCCTCATTTTTTATTCAGTTATAGCCAAAGTTAGGAAATCGCTCGAGTTTGAGTTTTCCTAGGACATTGATCAACTTTGGTTACTATGATTGTGGATTGTACTGTAGTATTGCATTATTTATGCATATTTTTAATCGCTTTTCACAAATTTTCTTTTTTTTGTATAGTTATAGCCGTATTTAGGAGACCGCTTGTATTTGAGTTTTTTTCGCCATCGATCAAACTTGGTGACTAGAATTGTGGATTGAACTGTAGTTGTCCAATCTTTACACGAATTTTTCTATCGCCTTTTGCGAACCTTCATTTTTCATTGAGTTATAGCTGCATTTAAGAAACCAGTCGTGTTTTAGTTTTTGTAGGCCATCAATCAACTTTTCTGAGTATGCTTGTGGATTACACTGTAGTTGTGTATTCCATTCAGGTATTTCTGATCACCTTTCACAAACGTTCATTTTCTATTGAGTTATAGCCGCATTTAGGAAACCGCTCATGTTTGAGTTTTTGGGGGCCATCAATCA
>VDFB02075321.1:358210461-358266393 GCA_007258455.2 Sequoia sempervirens
TGCAAAACTATAGTAAAATCCACAAAAAATCAACCACAAAAAGTGATTAAAAACATGCATACAAAATGCACAACTATAGTGCAATACACAATCGTAATAACCAAAGTTGATTGATCACCCACAATAACTTAACAAAAAATGAAGGTTTGTGAAAGTCAATTAAAAATATGCATATAGAATGTACAACTACAGTACAATCCAAAATTGTAGTCACCAAAGCTGATCAATGCCCCAAAAAGACTCAAACATGAGCGGTTTCCTAAATGCATCTATAACTAAAAAAAAAAAAGAATGTTCACGAAAGGAAATACAAAATACGCATATAGAATGCAGAACTCTAGTGAAATCCACAAGCGTAATCACCAAAGTTGATCGATGGCCCACGAAAACTCAAAAATTAATGTTTGTGAAAAGCAATTAAAAATATGTGTACAAAAAATGAAGGTTCGTGAAAGGCGACAAAAAATATGCTTACATAATGCAGAACTATAGTACAATCCACAATTTCAGCAAAAAATGAAGGTTCGTGAAAGGTGATAGAAAATACATATATAAAATGGAAAACCACAACACAATCCAAAATAGTATTCAGCAAAGTTGATCGATGGCCCATGAAAAACTCAAACACAAGTGGTTTCCTAAGTGCGGCTATATCTCAACGAAAAATGAAGATTTGTGAAAGACAATATAAAATACGCATATAGAAAGCACAACTATAGTGTAATCCACTATCATAGTCACCAAAGTTGATTGATGGCCCATGAAAACTCAAACACGAGGGGTTTCCTAGGTGTGGCTATAACTCAAAAAAAAATGAAGGTTTGCGAAAAGAAATACAAAATACAAATATAGAATGCAGAACTACAGTGTAATCCACAATTGTAGTCACCAAAGTTGATGGATGGCCCATGAAAACTCAAACACTAGCGGTTTACTAAATGTGGGTTTAACTAAATAAAAAATGAAGGTAAATGGAAGGCGATAGAAAATAGGCGTACAAAATGGAAACCTATAGTGCAATCCACAATCGTAGTCACCAAAGTTGATCTATGGCCCATGAAAACTCAAAACCAAGCAGTTTCCTAAATGCGGCTATAACTCAACGAAAAATAAAGGGTTCACGAAAGGTGATAGAAAATACGCGTGCAAAATGGACAACTATAGTGCAACCCACAATCATAATTACCAAAGTTGATCGATGGCCCACAAAAACTCAACTACAAACGGTTTCCTAAATACGGCTAGCACTTGACGAAAAATGATGTTTCGTGAAAAGCAACAGAAAATACACTTATAGAATGGATAAATACAGTGCAATGCACAATTGTAGTAATGAAAGTTGATAAATGGGTCGTAAAAACTCAAACACAAGTGGGTTTCCTAAGTGTGGCTATAACTCAACAAAAAATGAAGGTTTCTGAAAGGCGATAGAAAATACGCATATAGAATGTACAAATACAATGTAATCCACAATCGTAGTCACCAAAGTTGATCGATGGACGAAGAAAACTAAAACAGGAGCAGTTTCTTAAATGCAGCTATAACTCAACAAAAAATGAAGATTCACAAAAAGTGATAGAAAACACGCATATAGAATGCAAAATTACAGTGTAATCCACAAGCATAGTCACCAATGTTGATCGATGGCCCACGAAAACTCAAACTCGAGTGATTTCCTAAATGCAGCTATAACTCAACAAAAAATGAAGGTTCGCAAATGGCAATAGAAAATACATGTACAAAATGGAGAACTACTATGCAATCCACAATCGTAGTCACCAAAGTTGATCGATGGCCCATGAAAACTCAAACATGAGCGGTTTCCTAAGTAAAGCTATAACTCAACGAAAACTTAAGATTCGCGAAAGGTGATAGAAAATATGTGTATAGTATGCACAACTATAGTGTAATTCACAATCGCTGTCACCAAAGTTGATCGATGGCCCAAAAAAATTCGAACATGAGTGGTTGTCCATTTTATACACGTATTTTCTATCGCCTTTCGCGAACCTTCATTTTTTGTTGAGTTATAGCTGCATTTAGGAAACCGCTCATGTTTGTGTTTTTGTGGGCTATTGATAAACTTTGCTGACTAAATTTGTGGATTGCACTTTAGTTGTGCATTCTATACGCATATTTTCTATTGCCTTTCACGAACTTTCATTTTTTGTTGAGATATAGCTGCACTTAGCAAACCGCTCATGTTTGAGATTTCATGGGCCATTGATCAACTTTGGTGAGTACGAGTGTGGATTGCACTATACTTGTCCATTTTGTACGTGTATTTTTTATCGCCTTTCGCGAACCTTCTTTTTTTGTGGAGTGAAAAATTAGATTTTCAAAAAAAAGACAATCTGGGTCACTTGAGCAAACGAGTACCCATAAAAACCCATATTTTCAATTTTCCCTAACAAAATTGTTTCATAGATTCTATTGTTGAGGGGTTCTAGCATGTTGCTGAAATAATAGTTTTTCAAAAACTCAAACTCGAATGGCCCACTAAAACTCAAACATGAGCAGTTTCCTAAATGTAGTTATAACTCAACGAAAAATGAAAGTTCGTGAATGTCTATAGAAAATACATGTATAGAATGCACAACTGTAGTGTAATCGACAATTGTAGTTACCAAAGTTGATCGATGGCCCATGTAAAATCAAACATGAGTTGTTTCCTAAATGTGGCTATAACTCAACAAAAAATTAATGTTCGTGAAAGGTGATAGAAAATACACGTATAAAATGAACAACTACAGTGTAATCCACAAGCGTAGTCGCCAAAGTTCATCGATTGCCCACGAAAACTCAAACACGAGCGGTTTGCTAAATGCGGCTATAACTCAACAAAAAATGAAGGTTCACGAGAGGCGATAAAAAATTATCGTTCATAATGCACAACTACAATGCAATCCAAAAGTGTACTCACCAAATTTGATCGATGGCCCACGAAAACTCAAACATGAGCAGTTTCAGAAATGAAGCTATAACTCAAATAAAAAAGAAAGTTTGCGAAAGGCGTTAGAAAATACGTGTACAAAATTGACAACTATAGTGGAATCCACACTTGTAGTCATGAAAGTTGATGGATGGCCCACGAAAACTCAAACATAAGCAATTTTCTAAATGTGGCTATAACTCAACAAAAAATAAATGTTCACAAAAGGTGAAGGAAAATACGTCTACAGAATGGAAAACTATAGTGCAATCCACAATCATAGTCAAGAGTTTATCGATGGCCCACGAAAACTCAAACACGAGCGGTTTCATAAATGCGGCTATAACACAAGAAAAAGATGAAGGTTCACGAAAGGCTATAAAAAATAGTCAACTACAGTGCAATCAACAATTGTAGTCACCAAAGTTGATTGATGGCCCACAAAAACTAAAACACATGTTTCATAAATGCGGCTATAAATCAACAAAAAATGAATTCTCGAGAAAAGGCGATAAAAAATATGCTTATAGAATGCACAACTAAAGTGCAATCCACAAGCGTAGTCCCCAAAGTTGATAGATGGCCCACGAAAACTCAAACATGAGTTGTTTCCTAAATGCGGTTATAACTCAACAAAAAATGAATGTTCGCGAAAGGTGATAGAAAATATATGTATAAGATGCACAACTACAGTGTAATCCACAAGCGTAGTCACCAGAGTTGATCGATGGCCCACGAAAACTCAAACAAGAGTGGTTTCCTAAATACACAACTACATTTCCATCCACAATCATAGTCACTAAGGTTGATCGATGGCCCATGAAAACTCAAATACGAGTGGTTTCCTAAGTGCGGCTATAACTGAACAAAAAATGAAGGTTCGCGAAAGGCAATAGAAAACACGCATACAAAATAGACAACAAAGATGTAATCCACAATTCTAGTCACCAAAGTCTATCGATGGGCCATGAAAACTCAAATATGAGCGGTTTCCTAAATATGACTATAACTTAACGAAAAATTAAGGTTCGTGAAACACGATACAAAATACGTGTAATCCACAATCATAGTCAGGAATGTTGATCAAAGTTGATTGATGGCCTATGAGAACTCAAACACAAGCATTTTCCTAAATGCACTTACAACTCAAGAAAAAATGAAAAACTATGCATACATAATGTAAAACTAGGCATAGTCAACTAATCTCAACAATTTAGTCACCATTGATGGCCCACAAAAACAACATGTTTCATAAATGCGGCTATAAATCAACAAAAAATGAATTCTCGAGAAAAGGCGATAAAAAATATGCGTATAGAAACAACTAAAGTGCAATCCACAACGTAGTCCCCAAAGTTGATAGATGGCCCACGAAAACTCAAACATGAGTTGTTTCCTAAATGTTATAACTCAACAAAAAATGAATGTTCGCGAAAGGTGATAGAAAATATATGTATAAGATGCACAACTACAGTGTAATCCACAAGCGTAGTCACCAGAGTTGATCGATGGCCCACGAAAACTCAAACAAGAGTGGTTTCCTAAATACACAACTACATTTCCATCCACAATCATAGTCACTAAGGTTGATCGATGGCCCATGAAAACTCAAATACGAGTGGTTTCCTAAGTGCGGCTATAACTGAACAAAAAATGAAGGTTCGCGAAAGGCAATAGAAAACACGCATACAAAATAGACAACAAAGATGTAATCCACAATTCTAGTCACCAAAGTCTATCGATGGGCCATGAAAACTCAAATATGAGCGGTTTCCTAAATATGACTATAACTTAACGAAAAATTAAGGTTCGTGAAACACGATACAAAATACGTGTAATCCACAATCATAGTCAGGAATGTTGATCAAAGTTGATTGATGGCCTATGAGAACTCAAACACAAGCATTTTCCTAAATGCACTTACAACTCAAGAAAAAATGAAAAACTATGCATACATAATGTAAAACTACAATACAATCTACAATTGCAGTCACCAAAGTTGATTCATGGCCAACAAAAACTATGACCAGTTTCCTAAATGCAGCTATAACTCATCAAAAAATGAAGGTTCTTGAAAGGCGATAGAAAATATGCACATAGAATGCACAACTAGAATGTAATCCACTAGTGTTGTCACCAAAGTTGAATGATGGCCCACAAAAACTCAAATGTGAGCGATTTCCTTATTATGGCTATAACTCAACAAAAAATAAAGGTTCACAAAAAGTCTATAGAAAATTAGATTTCATAATGCACAACTACATTGCAATCCATAATCGTAGTCACCAAAGTTGATCAATGGCCCACAAAAACTCAAACAAGAGCAATTTCCTAATTGTGGCTATAACTCAACGAAAAATTAAACTTCACGAAAGGGGATAGAAAATACACCTATAGAATTCCTAACTACAGTGCAATGAAAATCCTAGTTAACAAAGTTGATTGACGGCCCTCAAAAACTCAAACACGAGGGTTTCCTAAATGCGGCTATAACTCAACAAAAAATGAAGGTTCGTGAATGGCAATTAAAAATATGCATTCAGATTATACAACTATAGTACAATCCACTATTGTTGTCACCAAAGTTGATTGATGGCCCACAAAAACTCAAACATGAGCAGTTTCCTAAATGCAGCTATAACTCAACAAAAAATGAAGGTTCGTGAAAGATGATTAAAAATATGCATACAGATTATACAACTATAGTACAATCCACTATTGTTATCACCAAAGTTGATTGATGGCCCACAAAAACTCAAACATGACCAGTTTCCTAAATGCGGCAATAACTCAACTAAAAATGAAGGTTCTCGAAAGGTGATAGAATATACACGTATAGAGTGCACAATACAGTGTAATCCAAAAGCGTAGTCACCAAAGTTGATCGATGGCCCACGAAAACTCAAACACGAGTGGTTTCTTAAATACGACTATAAGTCAATGAAAAAAGAAGATTTGCGAAAGGCGATAGAAAATACACTATAGAATGGACAAAGAATCCACAATCGTAGTCACCAAAGTTGATCGATGGCCCATTTAAAACTCAAACACGAGCAGTTTCGAAATGCGGCTATAACTCAACAAAAAATGAAAATTTGCGAAAGGCGATAGAAAATATGTGTATAGAATTCGCACAACTACAATAATATGTGTAATATGTGAGTTTTTGTGGGCCATCGATCAACTTTGCTGACTACGATTGTGGATTGCACTAGAGTTGTGCATTATGTACGCATATTTTTAGTCGCCTTTCGCGAACCTTCATTTTTTGACGAGTTATAGCAGCATTTAGGAAAATGCTCTTGTTTGAGTTTTCGTGAGCCATCGATCAACTTTGGTGACTACGATTGTGGATTCACTATAGTTTTGCATTCTATATGCATATTTTGTATCGCTTTTTGCGAACCTTCAATTTTTATTGAGCTATACCCGCATTTAGGAAACCGCTTGTGTTTGGAGTTTTTGTTATCGGACAACTTTGGTGACTATGATTGTGGATTCTACTATAGTTGTCCATTATTTACACATATTTTAATCACCTTTCACAAACAATTATTTTTTGTTGACTTATAGCCACATTTAGGAAAATGCTCGTGTTTGAGATTTCATGGGCCATCGATCAACTTTTGTGACTACGATTGTGGATTACACTATAGTTGTGCATTTTATACACATATTTTCTATCGCCTTTGTGAACCTTCATTTTTTGCTGAGTTATAGCTGCACTTACGAAGTCACTTGTATTTGAATTTTCATGTGGCATCGATCAACTTTTGTTACTACGATTGTGGATTGCACTGTAGATGTGCATTTTATATGCATATTTTATATAGCCTTTTGCCAACCTTCATTTTTCGTTGAGTTTTAGCTGCACATAGGAAACTGCTCGTATTTGAGTTTTGGTCGGCCATCGATCAACTTTGGTGATTTCGATTGTGGATTGCACTATAGTTGTGCATTTTATACGCATATTATCTATCACCTTTTGCGAACCTTAATTTTTTGTTGAGTTATAGCTGCAAATAGGAAACTACTCTTATTTGAAATAAAAATATTCAAAACGATTGTCTCTATCCACAATTTTCCTAAATGCGGCTATAACTCAACAAAAATATGAAGGTTATGAAAGGCAATTAAAAATACACGAACAAAATGTACAACCAGAGTACAATCCACAATTGTAGTCACCAAAGTTCATTGATGGGCAACCAAAACTCAAAGATGAAAGGTTTCCTAAATGCGGCTACAACTCAACCAAAACTGAAGGTTCATGAAAGGCGATTGAAAATACAGCTATAGAATGCACAACTACAGTGCAATCCACAATCGTAGTTACCAAAGTTGATCGATGGCCCACGAAAACTCAAAAAGTCCAGCTATATCTCAACAAAAAATGAAGGTTCATGAAAGGCGATAGAAAATACGCGTATAGAATGCAGTACATTGTAAATCACAAGCATAGTCACCAAATTTTATCGATGGCCCACAAAAACACAAGCTCGAGTGGTTTTTCTGAAATGAGGCTATAACTCAACAAAAACTGAAGGTTCGCAAAAGTTGACAAAAATACGCATACAAAATGGACAACTACAGAGCAATTCACAATCGTAGTCACCAAGTTTGATTGATGGCCCATGTAAACTCAAACACAAGGGTTTTCCTAAATGCGGCTATAACTCAACAAAAAGTGAAGGTTCGTGAAAGGCGATTAGGAATATGGGTACATAATGCACAACTATAGTACAATTCACAATCATAGTCACCAAAGTTGATTGATGGCCCACAAAAACTCAAACATCAACGATTTCCTAAATGCGGGTACAACTCAAAAAAAAATGAAGGTTCGCGAAAGGCAATAGAAAATACATACATAGAATGCACAACTGTAGTGTAGTCACCGAAGTTGATTGATGGCCCACGAAAACTCAAACTCAATCAATTTCCTAAATGCGGCTATAACTCAACAAAAAATAAAGGTTCTCGAAAGGTGATAAGAAATACGTGTATAGAATGCACAACTACAGTGTATTCTACAATCATAGTCACCAAAGTTGATTGATGTCCCATGAAAACTTAAACACATGCGGTTTCCTAAATGAGGTTATTGCTGAACAAAAAAAGAAAGTTCACAAAAGGTGATAAGAAAATACGTCTATAGAATGGACAACTACATTGCAATCCACAAGCGTAGTCACGAAAGTTGACCGATGGCCCACAAAAACTCAAACATGAGCAGATTCCTATATGTGGCTATAACTAAACAAAATATGAAGGTTCAACAAAGGTGATAGAAAAACTGCTTATAGATTGCACAACTACAGTTTCATCCACAAGCATAGTCAGCAAAGTGGATCGATGGCCCACGACTACTCAAACTTGAGCAGTTTCTTAAATTTGGCTATAACTCATCAAAACATGAAGGTTTGTGAAAGGCAATAGAAAAGACACGTAGAGAATGGACAACTACAATGCAATCCACAATCATTGTCATTATAGTTGATTGATGGCCTATGAAAACTTAAACATGAGTGGTTTCGTAGGTGCAGCTATGACTATAGTGTAATCCACAATCGTAGTCAACAAAGTTGATTGATGGCCTATGATCAACTTTGGTGACTACGATTGTCTATTGCACTGTAGTTGTCCATTCTATATGTATATTTTCTATCGGCTTTGGCAAACCTTCATTTTTTGTTGAGTTATAGCCACATTTAGGAAATTGGTCGAGTTTGACATTTTGTGGGCTATCGATACCTCAAATTTGGTGATGGTGCTGGCGGTTTCCTAGGTGTGTCTATAACAATCCAAAAAATGAAGGTTCATGAAAGGCGATAACTCAACAAAAAATGAAAGTTTGTGAAAGGCAATAGAAAATACGGATATAGATTGCACAACTACAGTGTAATCCACAATCATAGTCACCAAAGTTGATCAATGGCCCACAAAAACTCAAACAATGGCGATTTCCTAAATGCAGCTATCACTCAACAGAAAATGAAGATTCGCAAGAGTCGTTAGAAAATTAGCATTCATAATGCACAAATATAGTGCAAAGCACAATCATAGTCACCATAGTAGATTGATAGTGCATGAAAAGTCAACCATGAGCAGTTTGCTAAATGCGGCTATAACTCAAGGAAAAATGAAGGTTCACGAAAGGTGATAGAAAACATGTGTACAGAATGGACAACTACAGTGTAATCCACAATTGTAGTCACCAAAATTGATCGATGGCCCACGAAAACTCAAACACGAGCATTTTCTTAAATGTGACTACAATTCAACTAAAAATGAAGTTTAATGAAAGGCGATTAAAGGTATGTGTACAAAATGCACAACTATAGTACAATGCACAATCGTAGTCACCAAAGCTGGTCGACGACCCACAAAAAACTCAAACACAAGCGATTTCCTAAATGTGGCTATAACTCAAAAAATAAAGAAGGTTTGCGAAAAGTGATAGAAAATTAGCATTCATAATGCACAAGTCTTGTGCTATCAACAATCATAGTCACCAAAGTAGATCGATGGCCCATGAAAACTCAACCATGAGTGGTTTCCTAAATGCGGCTATAACTCAACATAAAATGAGGGTTCACGAAAGGTGATAGAAAATACGCGTATAGAATGGACAACTATAGTGCAATCCACAATCGTAGTCACCAAAGTTGATTGATGGCCAAGGAAAACTCAAACACCAGTGTTTACCTAAATGCGGTTATAACTCAACAAAAAATGAAGGTTCAAGAAAGCCATTAGAAAATAAGGGTATATAATCCAGAACTATAGTGTAATCCACAAGCTAGTCACCATAGTTAATCAATGCCCATGAAAAATCAAACTCGAGCAGTTTCCTAAATGCGGCAATAACTCAATAAAAAGCAAAGGCTCATCGATCAACTTTGGTAATTACGATTGTGGATTGCACTCTAGTTGTCCATTTTGTACGTGTCTATTCTATCACCTTTTTTGAACCTTCAATTTTTGTTGAGTTATACCTGCATTTAGGAAACCTTTCGAGTTTGAGGTTTCGTGGGCCATCGATCAACTTTTGTGACCTTGATTGTGGATTACACGATAGTTATGCATTCCATATGCGTATTTTCTATTTCCTTTCTCGAACCTTCATTTTTTGTTGAGTTATAGCCGCATTTAGGAAAACACTCATGTTTGTGTTTTTGTGGCCATCGATCAACTTTGGTGACTACATTTGAGGATTGTGTTTTAGTTGTGCATTATGTACACATATTTTTAATCGCCTTTCACAAACCTTCATTTTTTGTTGAGTTATAGCCACAGTTATGAAAACGAACGTGTTTGAGTTTTTGTGGGCCATCGATCAACTTTGGTGACTACAACTGTGGATTACACTAGATTTGTGCCTTCCATACGTGTATTTTCTATTTCCTTAAGCGAAACTTCATTTTTTGTTGTGTCATAGCCGCATTTAGGAAACCACTCATGTTTGAGTTTTTGTGGGCCATTGAACAACATTGGTGACTACGATTGTGAATTACACTGTAGTTGTCTATTTTGCATGTGTATTTTCTATTGCCTTTCGTGAACCTTCATTTTTTGTTGAGTTATAGCCTCATTTAGGAAATTGCTCATGTTTGTATTTTTGTGGGCCATTGAACAACATTGGTGACTACGATTGTGAATTACACTGTAGTTGTCCATTTTGTACGCGTATTTTCTATCGCTTTTCACAAACCTTCATTTTTTGTTGAGTTATAGCCACACATAGGAAAACGAACATGTTTGAGTTTTCGTGGGCCATTGACCAACTTTGGTGACTACGCTTATGGATTACACTGTAGTTGTGCATTCTATGCGTGTATTTTCTATCACCTTTCGTGAACCTTAATTTTTCATTGAGTTATAGCCGCACTCAAGAAACCATTCGTGTATGAGATATTATGGGCCATCGATCAATTTTGGTGACTAGGATTGTCGATTGCATTGTAGTTGTCTATTTTGTACGCTTATTTTCTATTGCCTTTCGCGAACATTTTCTGTTTTTTATGAGTGAAAAATTATTTTCTCAATAAAAGGACGATCTGGGTTTACTTAGAATGACATTCTCTACAAAACCCATTCCTCAAAATTTTCATAAAAAGATTCAAAAAAATTTCCTCTATTAACTCAACTTCTTCTACCTTTAAAAAAAAATATCATTTTCAAGAATAACTTATTTTTTCAGAAAATGAATGAACTGGGTCTCTTTAGCACACGAGCACCTATAAAAACCATATTTTGATTTTCCCTAAAAATATTGTTTCATAGATTCTATTTTTGAGGGGTTCTTGCATGTTGGTGAAATAATAGTTTTTCAAAAACTCAAACTCGAATAGCCCATGAAAATTCAAACACAATCGGTTTCCTAAGTGTTACAGTGTAATCCAGAGTCGTAGTTACTAAAGTTGATAGATGGCCCATGAAAAATCAAACATGAGTGGTTTCCTAAATGCGGCTATAACTCATCAAAAAAAAATGTTTTCTGAAAGGTGATAGAAAAATACATGTATAAAATGCATAACTACAGTGTAATCCACAAGTGTAGTCACCAAAGTTAATCGATGGCCCACGAAAACTCAAACACGAGTGGTTTCCTAAATACGGTAGCAACTCAACAAAAAATGAAGGTTCGCAATAGCAGACAGAAAATACCCGTACAAAATGAACAACTACAGTGCACTCCACAATCGTAGTCACAAAGTTGATCGATGGCCCATGAAAAACTCAAACACGAGTGGTTTCCTAAGTGCAGCTATAACTGGATGAAAATTGAAGGTTCGTAAAAGGCGATATAAAATATGCGTATAGAATGCATAACTACAATGTAATCCACAATCGTTGTCAGCAAAGCTAATCAATAGCCGATGAAAACTCAAACACAAGTGTTTTTCTTAATGCGGCTATAACTCAACAAAAAATTAATGTTCACGAAATGTGATAGAAAATTATCATTCATAATGCACAACTACAGTGCTATCCACAATCGTAGTTACCAAAGTCAAACAATGGTCCAGGAAAACTCAAACATGAGCAATTTCCTAAATGTGGCTATAACTCAACAACAAATCGATGGTCAGAAAAAGCTCAAACACGTGCGGTTTCCACAATGCGTCTATAACTCAAAAAAATATGAAGGTTTGTGAATGTTGATAGAAAATATGCATACAAAATGGACAAGTATAGTGCAATCCACAATCGTAGTCACAAACTTGATCGATGGCCCACAAAAACTCAAACACGAGCAGTTTCATAAGTGCAGCTGTAACTCAATGAAAATTGAAGGTTCGCAAAAGGCAATACAAAATATGCGTATAGAATGCACAACTACAGTGTAATCCACAATCGTAGTCACCAAAGTTGAATGATGGCCCATAAAAACCTAAAAACCAATAAAGGTTCGTGAAAGGAAATTAAAAATATGTGTATAGAATGCACAACTACAGTAGAATCCAGAATCATAGTCACCAAAGATGATTCATGGCCCACAAAAACTCAAACACGGGTGTTTTCCTAAATGCGGCTATAGAAAAAATGAAGGTTCGTGAAAGGCGATTAAAAATATCTGTACAAAATGCACATCTACATTACAATCCATAATCGTACTCACCAAAGTTGATCGATGGGCCACGAGAACTCAAACATGACCGGTTTCCTAAATGCAGCTATAAGTCAACAAAAAATTAAGGTTCACGAAATGCGATAGAAAATACATGTATATAATGGACCGCTACAGTGCAATCCACAATCGTAGTCAACAAAGTTGATCGATGGCCCACAAAAATTTAAACATGACCAGTTTCCTAATTGAGGCTATAACTCAAAGAAAAATTAAGTTTCCAGAAATTCGATAGGAAATACGCATATATAATGTACAACTACAATATAATCCACAAGCGTAGTCACGGAAGTTGATCAATGGCTCGCGAAAACGCAAACTCAAGGGGTTTCCTAAATAAAACTATAACTCAACAAAAAATGAAGTTTCGTGAAAGGCAATAGAAAATACTCGAATAGAATGCAACCCTACAATGTAATCAACAAGTGCTTTCCGAACTTGAGCAGTTTTCAAAGTGCAGCTATAACTCAAACATGAGTGGTTTCAAAAGTGCAACTATAACTGAACAAAAAATGAAGGTTCGTAAAAGGCGATAGAAAATATGCATATAAGATACACAAATATAGTGTAATCCACAATTGTAGTCACGAACGTTGATTGATGGCCCACGAAAACTAAAACACAAGCGTTTTCCTAAATGCGGCGATAACTAAACAAAAAATGAAGGTTCATGAAAGGGGATTAATAATATACGTACAAAATGCACAACTACAGTACAATCCACAATCGTAGTCACCAAAGTTAATCGATGGCCCACAAAAACTCAAACATGAGTAGTTACCTAATTGAGGCTATAACTCAACAAAAATTGAAGGTTTCTGAAAGCCAATAGAAAATATGCAAATAGAATACACAACCACAATGTAATCTATAAGCGTAGTCAATAAAGTTGATCGATGGCCCACGAAAACTCAAACTCAAGTGGTTTCCTAAATATGACTATAACTCAACCAAAAATGAAGGTTCGCGAAAGGCGATAGAAAATACTCGTATAGAAGGCACAACTATAGTGTAATCCACAATCATAGTCACTAAAGGTGATCAACAGCCCACGAAACATCAAACATAATTGTTTTCTTAAATGCGGCTACAACTCAAAAAAAAATGAAGGTTGGCGAAAGGTGATAGAAAACCTGCGTACAAAATTGACAACTATAATGCAATCCACAATCATAGTCATGAAAGTTGAGGGATGGCTCACGAAAACTAAAACACGAACAGTTTCTTAAGTGCGGCTATAACTCAACAAAAAATGAATGTTTACAAAAGTCAATAGAAAATATGCATACAAAATGGACAACTACAGTGCAATCCACAATCGTAGTCACCAAAGTCGATGGATGGCCCACGAAAACTCAAACATGACTGTTTTCCTAAATGTGATCAACAAAAAATTAATGTTCACGAAAGGCAATAGAAAATACATGTACAAAATAAACAACTATAGTGCGATCCAAAATCATAGTCACCAGAGTTGATCGATGGCCGACGAAAACTCAGACACGAGCGGTTTCATAAATGCAGCTATAACCCAACGAAAAACGAAGGTTCACGAAAGGCGATAGAAAATATGCATACAAAATAGACAACTACAGTGCAATCCACAATTGTAGTCACCAAAATTGATCAATGGCCCATGAAAACTCAAACATGAGCGGTTTCCTAAATGTCATTATAACTCAACAAAAAAGGAAGGTTTGCGAAAAGTGATAGAAAATACACATATAGAATGCTAAACTACAGTGTAATCCACAAGCATAGTCACCAAAGTTGAAAAATGGCTCACAAAAGCTCAAACTCGAGTGTTTTCCAAAATGCGGCTATAACTCAATGAAAAATGAAGGTTCTCGAAAGGCGATAGAAAATATACATACAAAATAGACAACTACAGAGCAATTCACAATCGTAGTCAACAAAGTTGATCGATGGCCCACGAAAACTAAAAAATGAGTGGTTTCCTAAGTGCAGTTATAACTCAACAAAAAATGAAGGTTCACGAAAGGGGATAGAAAATACATGTATAGAATGGACAACTACAGTGCAATCCACAATCATAGTCACCAACGTTGATTGAAGGCCCACGAAAAGTTAACCACGAGCAGTTTCTAAAGTGTAGCTATAACTCAACGAGAAATTAAGGTTCGTGAAAGGCGATAGAAAATATGCGTATAGAATGCACAACTACAGTGTAATCCACAATCGTAGTCACCAAAGTTGATCCCATGAAAACTCAAACATGAGTGGTATCCTAATTGCGGCTATATCTCAACAAAAAATGAAGGTTCTCAAAACAAGATAGAAAATATGTGTACAAAATGGACAACTACAATGCAACCCACAATCGTAGTCACGAAAGTTGATCATGGCACACGAAAACTCAAACACAAGCAGTTTCCTAAATAAGGATATAACTCAACGAAAAATGAAAGTTCACGAAGTGTGATAGAAAAAACTAGTATAGAATGTAAAACTATAGAACAATCCACAATTGTAGTCACTAAAGTTGATTGATGGCTCACAAAAACTCAAACATGAGCGATTTCCTAAATGCGGCTATAACTAAACAAAAAATGAACGTTCACGAAAGTTGACAGAAAATACACATATAGAATGAACAACAACAGTGTAATTCACAAGCGTAGTGACCAACATTGATTGATGGCCCACAAAAACTCAAACATGATTTGTTTCCTAAATGCGGCTATAACTCAACAAAAAATGAAGATTCACGAAAGGCGATAGAAAATACGCATCCAGAATGGACAACTATAGTGCAATTCACAATCGTATTCACCAAAGTTGATCGAGGGCCCACGAAAACTCAAACGCGAGCGGTTTCTTAAGTGCAGGTATAACTCAACAAAAATTCAATGTTCGCAAAAGGCAATAGAATATACACGTACATAATGGACAACTACAGTGCAATCAACAATCGTAGTCACCAATGTTAATCGATGGCCCATGAAAAGTCAAACACGAACCCTTTCCTAAGTGCGGCTATAACTCAACGAAAAATGAAGGTTCGCGAAAGACAATAGAAAATACATGTATAGAATGCACAACCATAGTGTAATCCACAAGCGTAGTCTTTCCAAAGTTTGATCGATGGCCCACGAAAACTCAAAGTGGAGCGGTCTCCTACAGTGGCTATAACTCAATGAAAAATGAAGATTCACAAAAGGCGATAAAAAATACGATTACAAAATAAAAAAACTACAATGCAATGCACAAGATGAAAACATTTATATTAGAACTACCCAAATAGTTATAATTTTTTTTTGTTTCTTCTCCTTGTACTTATATTCCCTCTTCTCATTTCTGCTACACATGTATGAAAAGACGAAAATATACTATTTATTGAATAGAGACAATCTATAGTACAAAGATAGATACCAAGTATACAAAATTGGGCTCTCTTTTGAGCAGAGAATATTTACTCTTCTTGAAAAATCGCGGAATACATGTCAGAAGAAAGAACAACGAAACTAGCAGATATTTAGGAAACCAATCATGTTTGAGTTTTTGTGGGCCATCAATCAACTTTGGTGACTACGATTGTGGACTGTACTATAGTTGTGCATTTTGTACGCATATTTTTCATTGCCTTTCAAGAACATTAATTTTTCATTGAGTTATAGCCGCACTTATAAAAAAAAACTATCTTTTTCAAGAATAACTTATTTTTTCAACAAACGGACAATTTGGGTTGCTTTAGCACACGAGCACCTACAAAAACCATATTTCAATTTTCCCAAAAAAATTGTTTCATAGATTTTATTTTTGAGGGGTTCTTCCATGTTGTTGAAAAATTAGTTATTCGAAATAAGGACGATTTGGGTATACTCAAAACGACATTCACGAAAGGCGATAATCACCAAAGTTGATCAATGGCCCATGAAAACTCAAACATGAGCGGATTCGTAAATGCATTTATAACTATACAAAAAATGAATGTTCGCGAAAGGTGATAGAAAATATGCATATAGAATGCTCAACTACAGTGGAATCCACAAGCCTAGTCACCAAAGTTGAACAATGGCTCACGAAAACTCAAACTCGAGCGGTTCCCTAAATGTGGCTATAACTCAACAAAAAATGAAGGTTCACAAATGGGGATATAAAATAAACGTACATAATGGACAATCGTAGTGACCAAACCTAATCGATGGCCCTATGTAACTTAAAACTGATCGTAGTGACCAAACCTGATCGATGGCCCACTGTAACTTAAACACAAGCGGTTTCCTAAATGCGGTTATAACTCAACAAAAAATGAAGGTTCACGAAAGGTTATAGAAAATACTCATATAGAATATGCTCAACTACAGTGTAATCCACAAGCGTAGTCTCAAAATCGATCAATGGCCCACGAAAGATAAAACTCGAGCGGTTTCCTAAATGTGGCTATAACTGAACAAAAAATGAAGGTTCGCGAAAGGGGATGGAAAATAAATGTATAGAATGGACAACAACAGTGCAATCCATAATCGTAGTCACCAAAGTTGATCGATGGCCCACAAAAATTCAAATTCGAACGGTTTCCTCATTACCGCTATAACTCAACAAAAAATAAAAGTTCACAAAAGCCGATAAAAAAAATGCATACAAAATGGATAACTACAGTGCAATCCACCATCGTAGTCACCAAAGTTCATTGATTGCCCACGAAAACTCAAACACGACCTGTTTCCTAAATGCGGCTATAACTTATCAAAAAATGAAGGTTTGTGAAAGGTGATTGAAAATACACGTAGAGAATGGACAACTACAATGCAATCCACAATTGTAGTCACGAAAGTTGATTGATTGCCCATGAAAGGTTAAACATAAGAGGTTTCCTAAATCCGGCTAAAACTCAAAGAAAAATGAAGGTTCGCGAAAGGCAATAGAAAATACGCTATAGAATGCACAACTACAGTGTAATCTATAAGCATAGTCACCAAAGTTGATCGATGGCCCACGAAAACTTAAACTCAAGTGGTTTCCTAAATGTGGCTATAACTCAACAAAAAATTAAGGTTCGTGAAAGATGATAGAAAATACACATAAAAAATTGACAACTACAGTGCAATCCACAATCATAAAAACCAAAGTTAATCAATGGCCCATGAAAACTCAAACACGAGCGGTTTCTTAAGTACAACTATAACTCAACGAAAAAATAAAGTTTCACGAAAGGTGATAGAAAATACGCATAAAAAATGCACAAGTACAATGTAATCCACAATCATAGTCACCAAAGTTGATCGATGGCCTAGGAAATCTCAAACACGAGCATTTTCCTAAATGCGGCTATAACTCAACAATAATTTTAGGTTCATGAAAGGCAATTAAAAATATGCATACATAATGCACAACTATAGTACAATCCACAATCGTAGTCAACAAAGTCTATCGATGGCCCATAAAAACTCAAACATGATCAATTTCCTAAATGCGGCTATAACTCACAAAAAGTGAAACTTTGCGAAAGGTAGAAAATAAATGTATAGAAAGCACAATTATAGTGTAATTCACAATCATAGTCACTAAAGTTGATTGATGGCCTAAAAAATCTCAAACATTACCAGTTTCCTAAATATGACTATAACTAAGCCAAAAATAAAGGTTCACGAAAAGGGATAGAAAATACTCGTAGAGAATGCACAATTATAGTGTAATCCAAAATCGTAGTCACCAAAGTTGATTGATGGCCCACAAAAATTCAAACATTATCTATTTCCTAAATACAGGTATAACTCAACAAAAAATGAAGGTTCATGAAAGGCAAGAGAAAATACGCGTATATAATGCAAAACTACAGTGTAATCCACAAGTGTAGTCACCAAAGTTAATCAATGGCCCACAAAAACTCAAACACGACTGGTTTCCTAAATACGGCTATAACTCAACAAAAAACAAAGGTTCACGAAAGGCAATAGAAAATCAGCGTATAGAATGCACAACTACAGTGTAATCTACAAGCGCAGTCACCAAACTTGATCGATGGCCAATGAAAACTCCTAAGTGCGGCTATAATTCAACGAAAAATAAAAGTTCACGAAAGGCGATTAAAAATAAGCGTATAGATTGCAGAACTACAGTGTAATCCACAATCGTAGTCACCAAAGTTGATCGATGGCTGACGAAAATGCAAACACGAGTGTTTTCCTAAATGCAGTTATAACTCAACAAAAAATGAAGGATCATGAAAGCAGATTAAAAATATGAGTACATAATGCACAACTACAGTATAATGCAAAATCGTAGTCACCAAAGTTGATCGATGGCCAAAGGAAACTCAAACACGAGTGATTTCCTAAATGTGGCTATAACTTCACAAAAAATGAAGGTTCAAAAAAGACGATAAAAAATACACTTGTAGAATAAACAATTACAATTTAATCAACAATTGTAGTCACCAAAGTTGATCGATGGCCCACAAAAACTCAAACACGAGCGTCTTCCTAAATGTGGCTATAACTAGACAAAAAATGAACGTTCATGAAAGGCGATTAAAAATATGCATACAAAATGTACAACTACAGTACAATCCGCAATCGTAGTCACGAAAGTTGATCGATGGCCGACGAAAACTCAAACACGAGCAATATCCTAAATGCAGCTATAACTCGACAAAAACTGAAGGATCGCGAAAGGATATAGAAAATATGCGTACAAAATAGACAACTACAATGCAATCCACAATCGTAGTCATCAAATTTGATCGATGGCCCACGAAAACTCAAACACAAGCGATTTGCTAAATACGGCTATAACTCAACGAAAAATGAGGGTTTGTAACAGGCGTTAAAATATATCCCTACAGATTGGACAAATCGTTCACGAAAAGATGATAGAAAATACGTGTAATAAATGGACAACTACAGTGCAATCCACAATCGTGGATACCGAAGTTGTTCAATGGACCATGAAAACTCAAACACGAGCGTTTTTCTAAATGTGGCTATCACTAAATGAAAAATGAAGCTTCATGAAATGCAATGAAAAATATGTGTACATAATGCACAACTACAGTACAATCCACATTTGTAGTCACCAAAGTTGATTGATTGCCCACAAAAGCTCAAATAAGAGCGGTTTCCTAAATACGGCTATAACTCAACGAAAAATAAAGGTTCACGAAATGCGAAAGAAAATACACGTACAAAGTGGACAACTATAGTGCAATCCACAATCGTAGTCACCAAAGCTTCTCGATTGTCCATGAAAACTCAAACATGAGCGGTATCATAAATGCGACTATAACTCAACAAAAAATGAAGGTTCGAGAAAGGCGATAGAAAATACGCATACAAAATGAACAACTATAGTGATATCCACAATCGTAGTCACCAAAGTTGATCCATGGCCCATGAAAACTCAAACACGAGCGGTTCCCTAAGTGCAATGAAGGTTCATGAAAGGCGATAGAAAATACACATACAAAATGCCGAATTGAGGAAACCGCTCATTATTGAGTATTTTGTGGGCCATCGATCAACTTTGGTGAACCTTCATCTTTTGTTGAGTTATAGCCAGATTTAGGAAACCGATCGTGTTTGAGTTTTCCTGGGTGATCGATCAACTTTGGTGACTACGATTGTGGTATTGTAGTTGTCCATTCTGTACGCATTTTTTTTTTCCTTTTGTGAACCTTCATTTTTTATTGAGTTATAGCCGCATTTAGGAAACCACTTGTGTTCGAGTTTTCAACGGCCATGGATCAACTTTGGTGACTACGATTGTGGATTGCACTATAGTTGTGCATTCTATATGCACATTTTCTATCACCTTTCACGAACCTTCATTTTTCATTGAGTTATAGCCACACTTAGCATACTGCTCATGCTTGAATTTTTGAGGGTAATCGATCAACTTTGGTGACTACACTTATGGATTACATTGTAGTTGTGCATTCTATGCTTGTATTTTCTATCACCTTTTGTGAACTTTCATTTTTTGTTGATTTATAGCCGCACTTAGATAATTGCTCGTGTTTGAGTTTTCGTGGGCCATCAATTAACTTTAGTGACTATGATTGTGGAAATCATTGTAGTAGTCCATTTTGTACGTATATTTTCTATCGCCTTTCACGAACCTTCATTTTTTTTTGAGTTATAGCCACATTTAGGAAGCCATTCGAGTTTGTGTTTTCATGGGCCATATTAACATAGTCAATTATTTTCTCTTGATATTGTCACGACCTTGTACTTGTAGGTCTAAGGCTAAGGGTTGAGTTACCAAGCATTTTAAAAGCCTAAATGCAAATGGGAAACATGGATTGTGATTTTCAAACCTTTTGGAATGAGTACCCACTTTATAATGGGTGCCTATTCTAAAAAATGAATGACTACCTATTTTAAAGCTGAAAAATGACACTTCCACTAAAAGTGGACTCAACTTCTTGCACTGTAGTTCTACATTCTATACGCGTATTTTCTTTCGCATTTCACGAACCTTTACCTCTGTTACCTCTACTGCTTCTACTTTCAAAAAAATCTATCTTTTTCAGGAACAAATAGTTTCAAAAAACATACAATCTGGGTCTCTTTAGCACACGAGCGCCTATAAAACCCATTCTCTACACAATCTGGGTCTATTAAGCACACGAGTACTCATAATGACATTCTCTACACAACCCATTTATTGCATTTTTCATACAAATATTGAAAAAATTTGCCTCTGTTACCTATATTGCTTCTACTTTTCAAAATAAAATATCTTTTTGAAGAAGTTAATTTTTCAAAAAATGGACAATTTGGGTTTCTTTAGCACACGAACACCTATAAATACCATATTCTTGATTTTCCTAAAAAAATAGCTTCGCAAATTCTATTTATAAGGGGTTCTTCCATGTTGGTGAAAATTTAGTTTTTCAAAAAAAGGACAATTTGGGTCTACTCAGAATGACATTCTGTACAAAACCCATTTCTCAAATTTTTCATAAAAAGATTCAAAAAATTTCTCTCTGTTGGGTCTACTGATTCTAGTTTTCAAAAAAATCTATCCTTTTGAAGAACAAATATTTTTTTCAAAAACCGGATGATCTGGGTCTCTCTAGCACACAGGCAACTATAAAACCCATATTTTTTATTTTCCCAAAAAAATTGTTTCATAGATTCTATTTTTGGGGGGTTCTTGCATGTTGGTGAAAAATTAGTTTTTTTTTAAAAACATGATCTGGGTCTTTTCAAAACGACATTCTCTAAAAAAACTCATTTCTCAGATTTTTCATAAAAAGATTGAAAAAATTTGCCTCTGTTACCTCTACTACTTCCACTTTTCAAAAAAAATCTATCTTTTTCAAAAACAACTTATTTTTTCAAAAAACGGACGATCTAGGTTTGTTTAGCTCTCGAGCACATATATAACCCATATTTTCAATTTTCCCAAAAAAAATTGTTTCGTAGATTCTATTTTTGAGGGGTTATTGCATGTTGGTGGAAATTTGGTTTTTCGAAAAGTGGACGATTTGTGTCTATTCAGAATGACATTCTCTACAAAAACTATTTCTTATGTTTTTCATAAAAAGATTCAAAAAATTTATCTTTTTTACCTCTACTGGTTCTACTTTTCAAAAAATTCTATCTTTTTCAAAAATAACTTATTTTTTCAAAACACGGACAATCTGGGTCCCTTTAGCACACAAGCACCTATAAAATTTGCCTCTGTTACCTCTACTGCTTCTACTTTTTAAAAAAATCTATCTTTTTCAAGAAGTTACTTTAAAAAAAATTAGACAATATGGGTCTCTTTAGCACAGGAACACATATAAAACACATATTTTCGATTTTTTTAAAAAAATTAATTCGCAGATTCTATTTTTGAGGGGTTCTTGCATGTTGGTGAAAAATTAGTTATGTGAAAAGAGGATGACGATCTGGGTTTATTAAGAAGGACATTCTCTATGAAACCCATTTCTCAGATTTTTTATAAAAGAATTCAAAAAAATTGCCTTTGTTACTTGTACTGCTTCTACTTTAAAAACAAAATCTATCTTTTTCAATGATAGAAAATACACATACACAATGGACAACTAGTATGAAATCCATAATTGTAGTCACCAAAGTTGATCGATGGCCCACGAAAACTCAAACATGAGCGGTTTCCTAATTACAGCTATAACTCAACAAAAAATTAAGATTCGTGAAAGGCAATAGAAAATATGTGCATAGTATGCACAACTACAGTGTAATTCAGAATAGTAGTCATCAAAGTAGATCGATGGCCCTCGACAACTCAAACACGAGAGTTTTTCTAAATGAGGCTATGACTCAACAAAAAATTAAGATTTGTGAAAGGTGATTAAAAATATGCATACAAAATGCACAACCACAGCACAATCCACAATCGTAGTCACCAACGTTGATTGATGGCCCACAAAAACTTAACCATGAGGGGCTACCTAAATGCGGCTATAACTTAACAAAAATGAAGGTTCACAAAAGGCGCTAAAAAATACATGTATAGAATGCACAACTACATTCTAATCCACAAGTATAGTCACCAAAGTTGATTGATGGCCCACAGAAACTCAAACACGACCGGTTTCCTAAATGCGCCTATAACTCAAAAAAAAGGAAGGTTCACGAAAGGCAATAGAAAATACGCGTACATAATGGACAAATATAGTGCAATCCACAATCATAATCACCAAAGTTGATCGATGGCCCACGAAAACTCAAACATGAGCAGTTTCCTAAATGTGGGTATAATTCAACAAAAAATGAAGGTTCACGAAAGGCGATAGAAAATATGCGTATAAAACGCACAAATACAGTTTAATCCATAAACATAGTCACCAAAGTTGATTGATAGCCCACGAAAACTCAAACATGAGCGTTTTCCAATGTGTTGCTATAACTCAACGAAAAATGAAAGTTCGCGAAAGGCGCTAGAAAATACGGATACAAAATGAATAACTACAATGTAATCCACAATTGTAGTCACCAATGTTGATCGATGGCCCACAAAAACACAAACACAAGCGTTTTCCTAAGTGTGGATATAAGTCAACAAAAAATGAAGGTTCATGAAAGGCGATTAAAAATATATGTATAGAATGCACAACTAGAGTACAATCCACAATCGTAGTCACCAAAGTTCATTGATGGCCCACAAAAACTCAAACATTAGTGGTTTCCTAAATGCAGCTATAACTTAACAAAAAATGAAGGTTCTCAAAAAGCAATAGAAAATACGTGTATAGAATGCACAACTATAGTGTAATCCACAAGCATAGTCACTAAAGTTGATCGATGGTGCACAAAAATTCAAACATGAGCGGTTTCCTAGGTGCAGTTATAACTCAACAAAAAATGACAGTTCGTGAAAGGCGATAGAAAATATGCATATAGCATGCATAACTACAGTGTAATCCACAATCGTAATCACCAAAGTTGCTTGATGGCCCACAAAAACTCAAAGTCGAGCGGTTTCCTAAATGTGGCTATAACTCATCATAAAACAAAGGTTCATGAAAGGCGATAGAAATACATGTAGAGAATGGACAACTACAGTGAAATCCACAATCATATTCCCCAAAGTTGATCGATGGCCCATGATAACTCAAACACAAGCAGTTTCCTTTATACGATTATAACTCATCAAAAAATGAGGGCTTGCAAAAGGCAATAGAAAATACACGTAGAGAATGGACAACTATAGTGAAATCCACAATCGTAGTCACCAAAGTGTATTGATGACCCAAAAAAATTCAAACATAAATGATTTCCTAAATGCGGCTATAACTAAACAAAAAATGAAGGTTCGTGAAAGGCAATAGAAAATACTCGTATAGAATGCCCAACTCAAGTGTGATCCACAAGCATAGTCAGCAAAGTTGATCAATGGTCCACGAGAACGCAAGCTCGAATGATTTCCTAAATGCGGTTATAACTCAAAAAAAAATGAAGGTTCGCGAAAGGCGATAGAAAATAAGCATACAGAATGAACAACTACATAGGAATCCACAATCGTGGTCAGCAAAGTTGATCGATGGCCCACGGAAACTTAAACACGAGCGGTTTCCTAACTCCAGGTATATCTAAATGAAAAATGAAGGTTCACGAAAGGCAATTTCTACGCGTACAGAATGCAAAATTACAGTCTCATCCACAATCATAGTCACCAAAGTTGATTGATGGTCCACGTAAACACAAGTCGACCAGTTTCCTAAATGTGGCTATAACTCAACAAAAAATTAAGGTTCATAAAAGGCGATAGAAAATATGCAAATAAAATGCAAAAGTATAACTCAACGCGTATTTTTTATCGCCTTTCGCGAACATTCATTTTTTTTGAGTTATAGCCGCTTTTAGGAAACTGCTCAAGCTTGCATTTTCGTGGGCCATAGGTCAACTTTGGTGACTACGCTTGTGGCTTACACTATAGTTCTACATTCTATACACATATTTTCTATCGGCTTTTGCGAACCTTCATTTTTTGTTGAGATATATTTAAGAAACCGTTCATGTTTCATTTTTTGTGGGCCATCGACCAACTTTGGTGATTACGATAGTGAATTGTACAATAGTTGTGCATTTTGTACGCACATTTTTAATCGCCTTTAACAAACCTTCATTTTTTGTTGAGTTATAGCCGCATTTAGGAAACCACTCGAGTTTGAGTTTTCCTGTGCCATCGATCAAGTTTGGTGACTACGCTTGTGGATTACATTGTAGTTGTGCATTCTATACACATATTTCATATCGCCTTTGTCAAACCTTTATTTTTTGTTCAATTATAACCACATTTGGGAAACCACTCATGTTTCAGTTTTCATTGGCCATCAATCAACTTTGGTGACTACGATTGTGGATTGCACTGTAGTTGTAAATTTTCTATGCTTACTTTCTATTGCGTTTTGTGAACCTCCATTTTTTTTTCAGCTATAGCTGAATTTAGGAAACCTCTCGTATTTGAGTTTTCTTAGCCCATCGATCAACATTGGTGACCACTAATTTGGATAACATTGTAGTTGTTCATTCTATAAACATATTTTCTATCACTTTTCGTGAAACTTCTTTATTTGTTGAGTTGTAACTGCATTTAGGAAACCGCTCATGTTTGAGTTTTTGTAGGCCATCAATCAAATTTTGTTAACTACAATTGTGGATTGTAATATAGTTGTGCATTATGTATGGATATTTTGAATCCCCTTTCATGAACCTTCATTTTTTGTTGACTTAAAGCTGCATTTAGGAAAACGCCGCGTGTTTCAGTTTTCGTGGGCCATCGACCAACTTTGGTGACTACGATTGTGGAATACACTGCAATTGTGCATTTTGTATGCATATTTTTAATCACCTTAAACAAACCTTCATTTTTTGTTGAGTTATAGCTGAATTTAGCAAAACGCTCGTGATTGAGATTTCATGGGCCATCGATCGATTTTGGTGACTACGCTTGTGGATTACACTGTAGTTGTGCATTCTATACGCATATTTTCTATTGCCCTTTGTGAACCTTCATTTTTTGTTGACTTATAGCCTCACTTAGGAAAACGCTCGTGTTACAATATTTGTGGGTCGTCGATCAACTTTGGTGTCTACGATTGTCGATTACACTATAGTTGTGCATTCTATTTTCTGTCGCAAACCTTAACTTTTCGTTCAGTTATAGCCGCACTTAGGAAATCGCTCGTGTTTGAGTTTTTTTGGGCCATCAATTAACATTGGTGACTACGATAGTTGATTGTATCGTAGTTGTGCTTATGCATGCATATTTTTAATCACCTTTGAAAAACCTTCCTTTTTTGTTGAGTTATAGCCGTATTTAGCAAAACGCTCGTGTTTGAGATTTCGTCCGCCATCGATCGATTTTGGTGACTACGATTGTCAATTTTACTATAGTTGTACATTCTATACGCATATCTTTAATCACCTTTCACGAACCTTCATTTTTTCTTGAGTTATAGCTGCATTTAGGAAAATGTTCGTGTTTGAGTTTTCTTTTGCCACACTTAGGAAACCACTCGTGTTTGAGTTTTCGTGGGCCGTCGATCAACTTCGATGACTACGATATTGAATTTCACTGTTGTTGTCCATTTTATATGCGTATTTCTATCACCTTTCGCGAACCTTCATATTTTGTTAAGTTCTAACCGCATTTAGGAAACTGCTCAAGTTTGAGTTTTCGTGGGCCATCGATCAACTTTGGTGACTATGGTTGCTTACAATGTAGTTGTGCATTCTCTACACGTATTTTTAATCGCCTTTCGCAAACCTTCATTTTTCGTTTAGATATAGCTGCACATAGGAAACCGCTCGTGTTTGAGTTTTCTTCGACCATCGATCAACTTGTGTTAGTACGATAGTGGATTTCACTGTAGTTGTCCATTCTCTACATGTATTTTCTATCACCTTTCCCGAACCTTCATTTTTTCATGAGTTATAGCCACATATATGAAACTGCTCGAGTTTGAGTTTTTGTGGGCCATCAATCAACTTTGGTGAATACGATTGTGGATTTCACTGTAGTTGTCCATTCTCTATGTGTATTTTCTATTGGCTTTCGCAAACCTTCACTTTTTGATGACTTGTAGCCACATTTAGGAAACCGTTTGACTTTGAGTTTTCATGGGCCATTGATAAAATTTGGTGACTATAGTTGTGGATGAAATTGGAGTTGAGCAATCTATACTTGTATTTTATATCACCTTTCCTGAACCTTCATTTTTCATTGAGTTATAACTGCACTTAGTAAAACGCTCGAGTTTGAGTTTTCGTGAGCCATCGATGAACTTTGGGGACTACAATTGTGGATTGCACTGTAGTTGTCCATTATGTGCCTTTATTTTCTATAGCCTTTAGCGAACCTTCATTTTTGTTGAATTATAGCTGCATTTAGGAAACCACTCGAGTTTGACTTTACATGGCTATCCATCAAAATTGGTGACTACCCTTGTGGTTTCCTTAGTACGACTTGACTACGAAGAATGAAGGTTCACGAAAGACGATAGAAAATGCATGTACAGAATGGACAACTATAGTGCAATCCACAATCATAGTCCCCAAAGTTGATCGATGGCCCATGAAAACCCAAACACTAGCTGTTTCTTAAATCAACAAAAAATGAAGGTTTGGGAACGACGATAGAGAATACGTGTATAGAATGCACAACTACAGTTTAATCCACAATTATAGTCACAAAAGTTGATTGATGGCCCACAAAAACTCAAACACGAGTGTTTTCCTAAGTGTACTCAACAAAAAATGAAGGTTCGCGAAAGGCAATAGAAAATACATGTATAGACTGCACAACTACAATGTAATTCAGACGCGTAGTCACTAAATTTTCTCGATGGCCCACGAAAACTCAAACTCGATCAGCTTTTTAAATGCGGCTATAAGTCAATCGTTTCCCTAAATGCAGCTATAACTCAACAAAAAATGAAGGTTCGTGAAAAGAGATTAAAAATATGCGTATAGAATGCACAACTACAATACAATCCATAGTCGTAGTCACCAAATTTGATTGATGGCCCAAACAAATTCAAACTTTAGCAGTTTCCTAAATGCAGCTATAATTCAACAAAAAATGAACGATCGCGAAAGGCAATAGAAAATACACATACATATTGGACAAGAATTGTGCAATCCACAATCGAAGTCACCAAAGTTGATTGATGGACCATGAAAACTCAAATATTAGCGGTTTCTTAATTGCCGCTATAACTCAACAAATAATGAATTTTTGAGAGAGGCGATAGAAAATACGTGTACATAATGGATAACTATAGTGCAATCCACAATCGTAGTCACCAAAGTTGATCGATGGCCCACGAAAACTCAAACACGAGCGTTTTCTTAAATGTGGCTAAAATTCAACAAAAAATGAAGGTTCATGAAAGACGATTGAATATATGTGTACAAAATGCACAACTACAATACAATCCACAATCGTAGTCACAAAAATTGATCGATGGCCCACAAAAACTCAAACACGACCATTTTCCTAAATGTGGCTATAACTCAACAAAAAATGATGCGTACATAATACACAACTACAGTACAATTCAAAATTGTAGTCAACAAAGTTAATTTATAGCCCACAAAATGTCAAACATTTGCAGTTTCCTAAATGTGGGTATAACTCAACAAAAAATGAGGGTTCACAAAAGGTGATAAGAAATACGTGTATAGAATGCACAACTACAGTGTAATCTACAATCATTGTCACCAAAGTTGATTGATGACCCACGAAAACTTAAACTCGAGCGGTTTCCAAAATGCGGCTATAGGTGAACAAAAAATTAAAGTTCATGAAAGGTGATAGAAAATATGGGTACATAATGGGAACCTACAGTACAATCCACAATTATAGTCACCAAAGTTGATTGAAGACCCACAAAACTCAAACTTGAGTGGTTTCCTAAATGCAGCTATAACTCAAGAAAAATGAAGTTTTATGAAAGGCGATTAAAAATATGCATACATAATGCACAACTACAGTACAATCCACAATCGTAGTTGACAAAGTTCATCAATGGCCCATAAAAATTCAGGCATGAGTGGTTTCCTAAATGCGGCTATAACTCAATAAAAAATGAAGGTTTGCGAAAGGCGATAGAAAAAACGCATATAAATGCACAAGTACAGTGTGAAATACAAGCGTAGTCACCAAAGTTGACCAATGGCCCACAAATACTCAAGCACGAGAGATTTCCTAAATTCGGCTATAACTCAACAAAAAATGAAGGTTTACAAAAGGCGATAGAAAATATGCATACAGAATGTACAACTATAGTGCAATCCACAATTGTAGTCACCAAAGTTGAACGTTGGCCCACAAAAACTCAATCATGAGCAATTTCATATATGTGGCTATAACTAAACAAAAAATGAAGGTTTGCGAAAAGAGATAGAAAACACACGTATAGATTGCACAACTACAGTTTCATCCACAAGCGTAGTCACCAAAGTGGATCGATGGCCCATGAAAACTCAAACTCAAGCAGTTTCCTAAATGGGGCTATAACTCATGAAAACAATGAAGGTTCGCAAAAGGTGATAGAAAATACACGTAGAGAATGGACAACTACACTGCAATCCACTATCATGGTGACCATAGTTGATCGATGGTTTACAAAAACTCAAAAACGAGCGGTTTCCTAGGTGCCATCGATCAACTTTGGTGATTACGATTGTACATTGTACTGTAGTTGTTCATTATGTACACGTATTTTCTATCCCCTTTCAAAAACCTTCATTTTTTGTTGAGTTATAGCCACATTTAGGAAACCGCTCGTGTTTGAGTTATTCGTTGGCCATCGATCTACTTTGGTGACTACAATTGTGGATTACACTGTAGTTGTGCATTCTATACGCATATTTTCTATCGCCTTTCGCGAATTTTCATTTTTTCTTGAGTTATAACTGCATTTAGGAAACCGCTCGTGTTTGAGTTTTTACTGCTCATAAGTCAACTTTGGTGATTATGATTGTGGCTTACACTGTACTTGTGCATTATATACATGTATTTTCTGTCGGCTTTTGCGAGCCTTCATTTTTTGTTGAGTTGTAGCTATACTTAGGAAACCGCTCATGTTTTAATTTTTGTGGGCCATCGATCAACTTTGGTGACTACGATTGTGGATTGTTCTCTAGTTGTGCTTTCTGTAAGCATATTTTTAATTGCCTTTCACGAACCTTAATTTTTTCTTGAGTTGTAGCCACATTTAGGAAAACGCTCGTGTTTGAGTTTTACTGGGCCATCAATCAACTTTGGTGACTACGATTGTGGATTACACTGTAGTTGTGCATTTTATACGCGTATTTTCTATTGCTTTTCGTGAACCTTCATTTTTTGTCGAGTTATAGCTGCACTAAGGAAACCGCTCGTGTTTCAGTTTCGTGGGCCATCGATCAACTTTGGTGACTACAATTGTGGATTGCACTGTAGTTGTCGATTCTGTACATTTATTTTCTATCGCCTTTCAGGAACCTTCATTTTTCGTTCAGTTATAGCTGCACTTTAGAAACCACTCGTGGTTAAGTTTTCGTGGGCCTTCGATCAAGTTGGTGACTATGATTGTGAGTTGCACTGTAGTTGTCCATTCTATACATGTATTTTCTATCACCTTTCGCGAAACTTCATTTTTTGTTGAGTTATTGCCACATTTGGGAAACCGCGCGAGTTTAAGATTTCATGTGCCATCGATAAACTTTGTTGACTATGCTTGTGGATTACACTGTAGTTGTGCATTCTATACTCGTATTTTCTATCACCTTTTGCGAACCTTCATTTTTTGTTGCGCTATAGTTGCACTTAGGAAACCACTCATGTTTGTGTTTTTGTGGGCCATCAATCAACTTTGGTGACTACTATTGTGGATTGCACTATAGTTTTTCATTCTATACATGTATTTACTATCACTTTTCGCGAATCTTCAAACACGAGCGGTTTCGTAAATGCAACTATAACTCAAAAAAATCAAGGTTCATGAAAGGTGATAGAAAATACATGTCCAGATGAGACAACTACAGTGCAATCCACAATCGCAGTTAGCAAAGTTGATCAATGGCCTACGAAAACTCAAATATGAGTGGTTTCCTAAATACGGCTATAACTCAACAAAAAATGAAGGTTTGTGAAAGGCGATAGAAAATACAAGTATAGAATGCACAACTATAGTGTAATCCACAAGTGTAGTCACCAAAATTTATCAATGGTCCACGAAAACTCAAACACGAGCAGTTTTCTAAATAAGGCTATAACTAAAAAAAAATGAAGATTCACAAAAGTGAATAGAAAATACGTGTATAGAATGTACAACTACAGTGTAATCCACAAGCTTAGTTACCAAAATTGTTCGATGGCCCATGAAAACTCAAACACGAGTGGTTTGCTGAATGCGGCTATAACTCAACAGAAAATGAAGGTTTGAAATAAGGCTATAGAAATACGTGTACAAAATGGGCAACTACAGTCATATCCACAACTGTAGTCATGAAAGTTGATCAATGGCCCACAAAAACTCAACCACGAGCAGTTTCCGAAGTGTCGCTATAACTCAACAAAAATGAATGTTCTTGAGTGGCAATTAAAAATATGCGTACATAATGGACCACTATAGTACAATCCACAATCATAGTCACCAAAGTTGATCAATGGCCAACAAAAACACAAACATGAGCGGTTTCCAAAATGCGGCTATAACTCACCAAAAAATGAAGGTTCATGAAAGGCGACAAAAAGTACGCATATAGAATGCAGATTTATAGTGTAATCCACAAGCATAGTCACCAAAGGTGATCGATGGCCCACAAAAAGTTAAACTCATGTGGTTTATCCATTGCAGCTATAACTCAACAAAACATGAAGGTTCGCCAAAGCCTGTAGAAAATACGCGTACATAATGGACAATTATAGTGCAATCCACAATTGTAGTCACCAAAGTTGATCGATGGCCCATGAAAACTCAAACACGAACGGTTTCTAACGTGTGGCTATAACTCAATGAAAAATGAAGGTTTGTAAAAGGCGATAGAAAATACGTGTATAGAATTCACAAATACAGTGTAATCCACAATCATAGTGACCAAAGTTGATCGATGGCCCACGAAAACTCAAACACGAGTGGTTTCATAAGTGGAGCTACTCAATGAAAAAATTAAGGTTTGCGAAAAGCGATAGACAATATGTGTATAGAATGCACAAATACATTGTAATCCACAGATGTAGTGACCAAAGTTGATCGATTGCCCATGAAAAGTTAAACACGAGTGTTTTCCTAAATGTGGCGTTAACTCAACAAAAAATGAAGGTTCATGAAACGCGATTAAAAATATGCCTACAAAATGCAAAACTACATTAAAATCCACAATCATAGTTAGCAAAGTTGATTGATCGCCCAAGAAAACTCAAACATGTGCAGTTTCCTAAATGCGTCCATAACTTAACAAAAAGTACAGATTTGTGAAACACAATAGAAAATATATATATGCAATGTACAACTACAGTGCAATCCATAATCGTAGTGACCAAAGTTGATCCCACGAAAACTCAAACATGAGAAGTTTCCTAAATGCGTCTATAACTTATCAAAAAATGAATGTTCGTGAAACAATCCACAATCGTAATCACGAAAGTTGATTGATTTCCCACAAAAACTCAAACATGAGTGGTATCCTAAATGCGGCTATAACAGAACTAAAAATGAAGGTTTGCGAAAGGCAATAGAAAATATGTGTTTAGAATGCACAACTATAGTGTAATCCGCAATTGAACTCACCAAAGTTGATCGATGGCCCACAAAAAGTCAAACACGAGTTGTTTCCTAAATGCGACTATAATTCAATAAAAAATGAAGGTTCACGAAAGGGGATAGAAAATAAGCATATCGAATTCACAACTGTAGTACAATGCACAATCGTATTCACCAAAGTTGAACGACGGCCCACAAATCCTCAAACATGAGCGGTTTGCTAAATGCGGCTATAATCGAGTAAAAATGAAGGTTCGCGAAAAGTGATAGAAAATAAGCGTATAGAATGCACAACTACAGTATAATCCATAATCGTATTCACCAAAGTTGATCGGTGGCCCATGAAAACTCAAACACGAGCGATTTCCTAGATGAGGCTATAACTCAACGAAAAATAAAAGTTTGCAAAAGGGGATACAAAATAAGCATATAGAATTCATAACTAGAATGCAATAGACAATCATAGTCAACAAAGTTGATCGACAGCCCACAAAAACTATAACACGAGAGGTTTTCTAAATGCGGCTATAACTCAACAAAAAATTAAGGTTCCCTAAAGGCAATAGAAAATACGCGTACAAATTGGACAACACGAGCTATTTCCTGAGTGTGTGTATAACTCAACAAATAATGAAGGTTCATGAAAGGCGATAGAAAATACGCATATACAATGTACAACTATAATGTAATCCACAATCGTAGTTACCAAAGTTGATCGATGACTCTCGAAAAATAAAAAATCAGCGTTTTCCTAAATGCGACTATAACTCAACAAAAAATGGAGGTTCGTGAAAACCGATTAAAAATATGGGTGTAGAAAGCACAACTACAGTTCAATCCACAATCGTAGTCACCAAAGTTGATCGATGGCCGACGAAAACTCAAACACGAGCGGTATCATAAATGTGGCCATAACTCAACAAAAAATGGAGGATCGTGAAAGTCGATAGAAAATACGCATACAAAATGGACAACAATAATGCAATCCACAATCGTCGTCACCAAATTTGATCTATGGCCCATAAAAACTAAAACACGAGCGGTTTCCTAAATGCGGCTATAACTCACCGAAAAAATGAAGGTTTGTGACAAGCATTAAAAAATCCGCGTAAAGATTGGACAACTACAGTGCAATCCACAATGGTAGTCACCAAAGTTGATTAATGGCCCACAAAAACTCAAATACGAGCGATTTCCATAAATACGGCTATAACTCAACATAAAATGAAGTTTCACGAAAGGTGATAGAAAATAACCGTATAGAATGGACAACTACAATGCAATTCACAATCGTAGTCACCAAAGTTGATTGATTTCCCACGAAAACTAAAATAAGAGCGGTTTCCTAAATACGGCTATAACTCGACGAAAAATGAAGGTTCTGAAAGGCGATAGATAATACGTGTACAAAGTGGACAACTACAGTGCAATCCATAATCGTAGTCACCAAAAGCTTCTTGATGGTTCACAATCGTAGTCCCCAAAGATGATCAAAGTTGATCGATGGCCTATGAAAACTAAAACACGAGCATTTTGTGAAATGCGGGTAGAACTGAGCAAAAATGACGGTTCACGAAAGGTGATAGAAAATTCGCGTATAGAATGCACAATTACTTTGTAATCAAGAAGCATAGTTACCAAAGTTGATTGATGGCCCACAAAAACTCAAACTCGAGCGGTTTCCTAAACGCGGCTATTACTTAACAAAAAATGAAGGTTCGCGAAAAGCAAAAAAAAATACACATAGAGAATGGACAACTACAGTGCAATCCACAATCGTAATCACCAAAGTTCATCGATGGACCACGAAAAACTCAAACACGAGCGGTTTCCTAAGTATAGGTATAACTCAACGAAAAATAAAGGTTTGCAAAAGGTGATAGAAATTGTGCTTATAGAATGCACAACTATAGTGTAATCCACAATCGTAGTCACCAAAGTTGATCGATAGCCCATGAAAACTCAAACACGAGTGTTTTCCTATATGCGGCTATAACTCAACAAAAAATGAAAGTTCCTAAATGGTGAGTAAAAATATGCATACAAAATGCACACTTCCAATACAATCTATAATTTTACTCACCAAAGTTGATCGATGCCCCAAAAGGACTCAAATATGCGTGGTTTCCTAAATGCGGCTATAACTCAAAAAAAATGAAGGTTCGCAAAAGGAAATACAAAATATGCGTATAGAATGCACAACTACAGTGTAATCCACAAGTGTGCTCACCAAAGTTAATCGATGGCCCACAAAAACTCAAATATGAGTGGTTTCCTAAATGGAGCTATAACTCAACAAAAAATGAAGGTTCGACAAAAGTGATAGAAAATACGCGTACACAATGCACTACTACCATACAATCCACAATCATAGTTACCAAAGTTGATCAATGGCACAAAATAACTCAAACATGAGCGGTTTTCTCAATGCGGCTATAACTCGACACAAAATGAAGGTGCCCAAAAGGAAATAGAAAATATACATATAGAATGCACAACTATAGTATAATCCACAAGCGTAGTCACCAAAATTGATCAATGGCCCACGAAAAATCAAACTCGAGTGGTTTCCTAAATGCGGCTATAACTCAACAAAAATTGAAGGTTCATCGATCAACTTTGGTGACTACGCTTATGTATTACACTGTAGTTGTTTATTTTGTGCGGCCGTATTTAGGAAACAACTCATGTTTTAGTTTTTGTGGGCCATTGATCAACTTTGGTGACTATGATTGTGGATTGCACTGTAGTTTTTCATTCTGTACGTGTCTTTCATATCGCCTTTTGTGAACCTGCATTATTTGTTGAGTTATAGCCACATTTAGGAAACTGCTCGAGTTTGAGTTTTCGTGGGCCATCGATCAACTTTGGTGACTATGATTATGCATTACACTATAGTTGTGCATCATTGTATATGAGTATTTTCTATCGCCTGTAGCGATCCTTCATTTTTCATTGAGTCATAGCCACATTTAGGAAACCACTCATGTTTGAGTTTTTTTGGGCCATTGATCAACTTTGGTGACTACGATTGTGAATTACACTATAGTTGTGCATTCTATACTCCTATTTTCTATTGTCTTTCGCGAATATTCATTTTTTGTTGAGTTATAGCCGCATTTAGGAAACCGTTCATGCTTGAGTTTTTGTGGACCATCAATGACCTTTGATGAATGAAATTGTGGATTGTATTGTAGTTGTGCATTCTATAAGCATATTTTCTATTGTCTTTCACAAACCTTCATTTTTGTTAAGTTATTGCCGCATTTGGGAAACAACTTGTGTTTGAGTTTTTGTGGGGCATCGATCAACTTTTGTGACTACAATTGTGGATTGTACTGTACGCATATTTTCTTTCGTCTTTTGTGAACCTTCATGTTTTTTTGGGTTATATAGCCGCATTTAGGAAACCACTTGCGTTTGAGTTTTTATGGGCCATGGATCAATTTTGGTGACTACGATTGTGGATTGCCATGTAGTTGTGCATTCTATAAGTGTATTTTCTATCACCTTTCATGAACCTTCATTTTCCATTGACTTATACCCACTCTTAGGAAACGCTCATGTTTGAGTTTTTGATGGCCATCGATCAACTTTGGTGACTACGTTTATAGATTACACTATAGTTGTGCATTCTATGCGTGTATTTTCTATCTCCTTTTGTGAACCTTCATTTTTTGTTTAGTAGCCACACTTAGGAAATCGCTTGTGTTTGAGTTTTCGTGGGCTATCGATCAACTTTTGTGACTACGCTTTTGGATTACACTGTAGTTGTGCATTCTATATGTGTATTTTCTATTGCTTTTCGCGAACCTTAATTTTTTTTGACTTATAGCGGCATCGAGGAAACCACTCATGTTTGTGTTTTTTTGGGTGATCGATCAACTTTGCTGACTACAATTCTGGATTATACTACAGTTGTGCACTTTGTACGAATATTTTTAATCACCTTTCACAAACCTTCAATTTTTGTTGAGTTATAGCCACATTTAGGAAAACACTTGTATTTGAGTATTCATGGGCCATCGATCAATTTTGGTGATTATGTTTGTAGAGTACAATGTAGTTGTGCATTCTATACGCGTAGTTTCTATCGCCTTTCACAAACATTCACTTTTTGTTGAGTTATAGCTGCATTTAGGAAACTGCTAATGTTTGAGTTTTTGCTGGCCATCGATCAACTTTGTTGACTACGTTTGTGAAAAGTACAGTAGTTGAGCATTTTGCACGCATATTTTTAATCACCTTTCATGAACCTTCATTTTTTGTTGAGTTATAGCCAAATTTAGGAAAACGATCGTGTTTGATTTTTTTTGGGCCATCGATCTAATTTGGTGACTACGATTATGAATTACAATATAGTTGTGCATTTTATATGTGTAATTTCTATCGCTTTTAGCGAACCTTCATTTTTCATTGACTACGCATTTAGGAAACCACTAATGTTTGAGTTTTTGTCGGCCATTGATCAACTTTGTTGACTATGTTTGTGGAATGTACAGTAGCTGCGCATTTTGTACGCATGTTTTTAATCGCCTTTCATGAACCTTCATTTTTTGTTGAGTTATAGCCACATTTAGGAAAATGATCGTGTTTGAGTTTTTTTGGGCCATTGATCAACTTTGGTGACTACGATTATGGATTACAATATAGTTGTGCATTTTATACTCGTAATTTCTATCGCTTTTAGCGAACCTTCATTTTTCATTGAGTCATAGCCACATTTTAGTTAACCGCTCATGTTTGAGTTTTTGTGGGGTATCAATGAACTTTGATGACTAATATTGTAGATTGTACTATAGTTTCTCATTTTATACGCATATTTTCTATCACATTTCACGAAACTTCATTTTTTGTTGAGTTGTAGCCGCATTTAGGAAATCGCTCATTATGTACGGGTATTTTCTATTGCCTTTTTTGAACCTTTATCTTTTGTTGTTATGGCCACATTTAAGAAACTGCTTGTGTTTGAGATTTCATGGGCCATCGATCAACTTTGGTGACTACGATTGTGGATTGCATAGTACTTGTCCATTTTGTATGCGTATTTTCTATCACTTTTCGTGAACCTTTTTTTTTGTTCAGTGAAAAGTTACTTTTTTCAAAAAAAGGATGATTTGGGTTTTCTCAAAAACAACATTCTCTACAAAACCCATTTCTCAAATTTTTCATAAAAAGATTAAAAAAAATAACCTCTATGACCTCTACTACTTCAACTTTTTGAAAAAATCTATCTTTTTTAAGAACAACTTATTTTAAAAAAAAATGGATGGTCTTGGTCTCTTCAGCACACGAGCACCTATAAAAACCATATTTTGATTTTGCCCAAAAAAATTGTTTCGTAGATTCTATTTTTGAGGGGTTCTTGCATGTTGGTGAAATATTATTTTTTCAAAAAAAGGATGTCTCAGTCTACTAAAAATGACATTTTTTACAAAACCCATTTATCCCATTTTTCTTAAAAAGATTCAAATTTTTTGCCTATGTTACCTCTACTACTTCTACTTTTCAAAAAAATATATATCTTTTTCAAAAACAACTTATTTTTTAAAAATGGACGATCTGGGTCTCTTCAACACACGAGCACCTAGAAAACCCATATTTTTTATTTTCCCAAAAAAAATTGTTTCGTAGATTCTATTTTGAGGGGTTCTTGCATGTTATTGAAAAATTAGTTTTTCGAAAAAAGGATGATTTGGATCTGGTCAAAATGACATTCTCTACAAAACCTATTTCCTAGATTTTTCATAAAAAGATTCAAAAAAAATTCCTGTGTTACCTCCGTAGCTTCTACTTTTCAAAAAAAATTATCTTTTTCAAAAACAACTTAATCTGGGTCTCTTGAGCACACGAGTACCGATAAAACCCATATTTTTTATTTTCCCAAAAGAAATTGTTTCATAGATTCTATTTTTGAGGGGTTTTTGCATGTTGGTCAAAAATTATTTTTTCGAAAAAATGACGATTTGGGTTTACTCAGAATGACATTCTCTACAAAACCCATTTATCCGAATTTTCATAAAAACATTCAAAAAATTTGCCTTTATTACCTCTAATGCAGAAACTTTTGAAAAAAATCTATATTTTTGAAGAAGTTATTTTTTCAAAAAACGGATGATCTTGGTCTCTTTAGCACATGAACACCTGCAAAACCCATATATTCAATTTTCCAAAAAAGATTGTTTCATAGATTCTATTTTTGAGGGATTCTTGCATGTTGGTGAAAATTTAGTTTTTTGAAATAAGGACGATATGGGTCTACTCAGAACGATGTTCTCTAAAAAACCCACTTTTCAAATATTTCATAAAAAGATTCAAAAAAATTGGCTCTGTTACCTCTACTGCTTCTACCTTTCAAAAAAATTTCTCTGTTTCAAGAACAACTTGTTTTTTCAAAAAATAGATGATCTGAATCTCGTGAGCACATCAGCAAGTATAAATCCCATATTTTCGATTTTCCCAAAAAAAATTGATTTGTAGATTCTATTTTTCAGGGGTTCTTGCATGTTTGTGAAAAATTAGTTTTTTGAAAAAAGGATGACCTTGGTCTATTTAGAATGACATTCTCTACAAAACCCATTTCTTAGGTTTATCATAAAAAGATTCAAAAAATTTACCTCTGTGTAACTCTACTGCTTCTACTTTTCAATCTATCTTTTTCAAAAAAAAATCTTATATTTTGAAAAAATGGACAATCTGGAAGCACACGAACACCTATAAAAACCATAATTTGATTTTCGCAAAAAAAATTGTTTTGTAGATTCTGTTTTTCACGGGTTCTTGCATGTTGTTGAAATATTAGCTTTTTGAAAAGAGGATGATCTGAGTCTACTCAGAACGACATTTTCTACAAAACCTATTTCTCAAATTTTTTATTAAAAGATTCAAAAAAATTTCCTTTGTTACCTCCACTTCTTCTACTTTTCAAAAAAATCTATCTTTTTCAAGAATAACTTATTTTTTCAAAAATGGGACGATCTGGGTTTCTTGAGCACACGAGTACCTATAAAACTCATATTTTTGATTTCCCAAAAAAAAATTGTTACGTAGATTCTATTTTTCAGGTTTTGTTGGTTAAATATTGGCTTTTTGAAAAAATGACAATTTGCGTCTACTCAGGATGACATTCTCCACAAAACCCATTTATCCCATTTTTCATAAACAAATTCAAAAATTTTGCCTTTGTTACCTCTACTACATCTACTTTTCAAAAAAATATTTTCAAGAACTTATTTTCTCAAAAAACTGATGTTCCAGTGTGTTTACAACACCAACAATTCCCTAAACGTGGCTATAACTCAACGAAAAATGAAGGTCAGGGAAAGACAATAAAAAATACTAGTACATAATGGACAACTACAGTGCAATACACAATTGTAGTCACCAAAATTGATCGATGGCCCACGGAAACTGAAACACTAGCGGGTTCCTAAGTGTGGCTATAACTCAACAACATAAGGTTCGTGAAAGGCGATAGAAAATATGTGTATAGAATGAACAACTACAGTGCAATCGACAACCGTAGTCACCAAAGTTTATCGACCACCCATGAAAACTCAAATACGAGCAGTTTCCTAAATGCGGTTTAACTAAACAAAAAATGAAGGTTCACAAAAGGCGATACAAAATATGCATAAAAACTAGACAACTACAGTGCAATCCACAATCGTAAACAGCAAAGTTGATCGATGGCAAACAAAAACTCAAACACAAGCGATTTCCTAAATACAGCTATAACTCAACAAAAATTGAAGCTTCGTGAAAGGTAATACAAAATACGTGTATAGAATGCACAACTACAGTGTAATCCACAAGCGTAGTCACAAAAGTTGTTCGATGGCCCACGAAAACTCAAACTCGAGTAGATTCATAAATGCGGCTATAACTCAACAAAAAATGAAGGCTCGTGATAGGAAATAGAAAATACACGAACATAATGGACAACTACAGTGCAATCCACAATTGTATTTACCAAAGTTGATCAATGGCCGACGAAAACTCAAACACGAGCGGTTTCCTAGGTAAAGTTATAACTCAATGAAAAATCAAGGTTTGCGAAAAGCAATAGAAAATATGTGTACAGAATACACAACTATAGTACAATCCACAATCATAGTCACCAAAGTTGATCGATGGCCCACAAAAACTCAAACATGACCAGTTTCCTAAATGCGGATATAACTCAACAAAAAATGAAGGTTCATGAAAGGTGATAGAAAATACATGTAGAGAATATAGTGCAATCCACAATCGTAGTCACCAGAGTTGATCGCTGGCCCACGAAAACTGAAACACGAGGGGTTTCGTAAATGCGGCTTTAACGCAACAAGAAACGAAGTTCGCGAAAGGCGATAGAAAATATGTGTACAAATCAGACAAATACAGTTCAATCCGTAATTGTAGTCACCAAGGTTGATTGATGGCCCACGAAAACTCAAACAAGAGCGGTTTCATAAATGCAGATATAGCTTAGCAAAAAATGAAGGTTTGCGAAAGGCAATAGAAAATACGCGTACAAAATGGAAAAATACAAAGCAATCCACAATTGTATTAACCAAAGTTGATCAATGGCCCACGAAAACTCAAACATGAGCAGTTTCCTAAATGCGGTTATAACTCAACAAAAAATAAAGGTTCGCAAAAGGTGATAGAAAATACGCGTATAGAATGCTTATCTACAGTGTAATCCACAAGTGTAGTCACCAAAGTTGATCAATGGCTCACAAAAACTCAAACTCAAGTGTTTTGCTAAATGCGGCTATAACTCAACAAAAAATGATCGATGGCCCACGAAAACTCAAGCTCGAGCAGTTTCCTAAATGCGGCTCTAACTAAACAAAAAGTGAAGGTTCGTGAAAGGGGATAAAAAATACACGTACATAATAAACAAGTACAGTGCAATTGATAATCGTGTTCACCAATCTTGATCGATGGCCCACAAGAACTTAAACATTGAAGTTAGATTGTTATCAAATGAATAATCCTTCCACGTTCTTATTGAGTTAGGTTATTTGTCACATTGAATAGGAATGTATAAACAAGTGGATTATCGAATATGCTTTTAAGTTAGTTACATGGAATTGTGTTGGGAGATTAAAGATTGATTTCTCGCATTCTCCTGTTTGATTGAATTCTACATTGATTTATTTTCCATGTTCACATGTTTATAAGTCAAGCCTTGATGTGAGTTTCTTTGGGAACCCAAGTATTTGTGTACCCTTCGGTTGTGAGTATATGAATATTGGTGTCATAGAATCCCTTGCTTTTCCTTTGTATGCCTCTTGAAGCAGTCACCTTGTATGTGGTCGTTGAGATTGTTGTATGTTTTGTTTTGGGTTGACATTGTGGTTGGGTCTTGTGATTTCTTTGATTGTCTATCTTGGTCGTGGGTCTTTCTTATCATCTCCTAGCATGGGGGATGGACCTTAGGGTTCACGTGGTCGGGTGGAACATGCTATGCACCCCATTGGGTTCCTAGGTTGTGTTCATGATGCGGAAGCAGATGCAAAGTTTCCAGAGCTTCACATTGTTGAAGACTATCCCTCACTTTGTACCTTATTCTCCTTTAATGTATTATTCTTGGACATGATGTACTCTTCATGTTGTTATAAGGGAAGCATTATGCAATGTATTAATGTGTTGTATCTATACAAATATGCTCCACAATTATAATATTAAGCTATGAATTGAAATGTAATAGAATGATGGGTGTATCTTTTCATCGCTATTGATCATAGATGGATGCATGATTATGTTATCTTGTGAATGTATGCTTCTATTGTTAACTTATGGGCATTATCTTTAACGATGTTTTGGCTGGGGACATTTACGTGTAATGCAATCCTGTAACCCCATGGGACTAGTTAAGTCTTGTCCCAAAATATTTTTTGATCATCTTTTTAATGTTTGTACATATTCACCTTATGTAATGTTTCACTTTTTTTATAAAAAATTGTGCAGTATTTTGCTGTCCTTTGGGGTTAACACGATAGGGTGTTACAAGACGAGCACCTATAAAAACCATATTTCAATTTTCCCACCAAAAAATTGTTTTGTAGATTCTATTTTTCAGGGTTCTTGCATGTTTTTGAGAAATTAGTTTCTCGAAAAAAGGACGATTTGGGTTTACTTAGAACAACATTCTCTACAAAACCCATTTCTTAGATTTTTTATAAAAAAAATTCAAAAAATTTGGCCCTGTTACCTCCACTACTACTTTTCAAAAAAATCTGTCTTTTTCATGAACAACTTTTTCAAAAGCCGGACAATTTGGGTCTCTTGAGCACACGAGTACCTATAAAACCCATATTTTTTATTTTCCCAAAAAAAATGTTTCGTAGATTCTATTGTTGAGGGGTTCTTGCATGTTGGTGAAATATTAGGTTTTCGAAAAGAGGACGATCTGGGTCTAGTTAGAATGACATTCTCTACAAAACCCATTTATCCCATTTTTCATAAAAAGATTCAAAAAAGTTGCTTCTGTTACCTCTACTACTTCTACTTTTAAATTTTTTTATCTTTTTCAAAAAGTTTTTTTTTAAAAAAACGAACAATCTGGGTCTCTTTAGCACATGAACTATAAAACCCATATTTTCAATTTTCCAAAAAAAATTGTTTCATATATTTGATTTTTGAGGGGTTTTTGAATGTTGGTGAAAAATTAGTTTCTCAAAATAAAGACGATCTAGGTCTACTCAAAATGACATTCTCTACAAAACCCATTTATCACATTTTTCATAAAAAGATTCAAAAATTTTACCTCTGTTACCTCTCTATTGCTTCTACTTTCCAAATAAATATATCTTTATCAAAATTTATTTTTTCAAAAAACAAACGATTTGTGTTTCTTTAGCACATAAACACCAATAAAACCCATATTTTCGATTTTCAAAAAAAAAGTTTTGTAAATTCTATTTTTGAGGGGTTCTTGCATGCTTGTGAAAAAATAATTATTTAAAAAAAAAATGATCTGGGTCTACTCAGAAGGACATTCTCTACAAAACCTGGGTCTCTTTAGCACACGGGAACCTATAAAACCCATATTTTAGATTTTCCAAAAAAAAATTGTTTCGTAGAATTTTATTTTTGAGGGTTTTTAGCACACGAGAACCTATAAAAACCATATTTTGATTTTCCCAAAAAAAATTGTTTCGTAGATTCTATTTTTGGGGGATTCTTGCATGTTGTTGAAAAATTAGTTATTGGAAAAGAGGACGATCTGGGTCCATTTAGAACGACATTCTCTACAAAACCCACTTCTCAAATTTTTCATAAAAAGATTCAAAAACATTTCCTTTGTTACCTCCACTGCTTTTTCTTTCCAAATAAATCTATATTTTTCAAGAACAACTTTATTTTTCATTAACCGGACAATTTGGGTCTCTTGAGCACACAAGTACCTATAAAACCCATATTTCCTCTGTTACGTCCACTGCTTGTACTTTCCGAATAAATCTATATTTTTTAAAAACAACTTATTTTTTAAAAAACCAGACAATTTGGGTCTTTTGAGCACACAAGTACCTATAAAACCCATATTTTCGATTTTCCCAAAAAAACTATCTCATAGAGTCTAGGTTTGAAGGGTTCTTGCATGTTGGTGAAATACTAGTTTTTCTAGAAAATGACGATCTGGGTCTACTCAGAATGACATTCTCTACAAAACCCATTTATCCCATTTTTCATAAAAAGATTCAAAATTTTTGCCTCTATTACTACTACTTCTACTTTTAGTAGATTATATTTTTGAAGGGTTCATTCATGTTGGTGAAAAATTAGTTTTTGAAACAAGGATGTTTGGCTCTATTCAAAACAACATTCTCTACAAAACCCATTTCTCAGATTTTTCCTAAAATGATTTAAAAAATTTGCCTTTGTTACCTCTACTGCTTGTACTTATTTAAAAAATCTATATTTTTCAAAAATAACCTATTTTTTCAAAAAACAGAAAATTTGGGTTGCCTTAGCACAAAAGCACCTATAAAAACCATATTTCAAATTTCCTAAATTTTTTTTTTCGTAGATTCTATTTTTGAGGGGTTCTTGCATGTTGAAAAATCAGTTCTTCGTAAACAATACGATGTGGGTGTACTCATAACAACATTCTCTACAAAACCCATTTCTTAGATTTTTCACAAAATGATTCAAAAATATTGTCTCTATTACCTTTACCAATTCTACTTTTAAAAAAAAATTATATTTTTCAATAAACACTTATTTTTTCAAAAAACGGACAATTTGGGTGTCTTTCGCTCTCGAGCGCCTATAAAACCCATATTTTCAATTTTCCCAAAAATAATTGTTTCATAAATACTATTTTTGAGAGGTTTTTGCATGTTGGTGGAAAATTAGTTTCACGAAAAAATGACGATTTGGGTCTACTCAGAACGACATTCTCTACAAAACCCATATTTTTTATTTTCCAATTAAAATAGTTTCGTAGATTCTATTTTTGAGGGGTTCTTCAATGTTCACGAAAGGTGATAAAAACTACGTGTATAGAACTATAGTGTAATCCACAAACGTAGACACCAAAGTTGATTGATGGCCCATGAAAACTCACACTCGAGCGGTTTCTAAAATGCAGCTATAACTCAACAAAAAATGAAGGTTCAGAAAAGGCGATAGAAAATTAGCGTTCATAATCCACAACTACAGTGCAATCCAATATCGCAGTCACCAAAGTTGATTGATGGCCCACGAAAACACACACATGAGTGGTTTCCTAAGTGTAGCTATAAATGAACGAAAACTGAAGGTTGACGAAAGGAAATAGAAAATACGCGTCTAGAATGCACAACTACATTTTAACCCACAATCATAAATATGACTATAACTCAACAAAAACTAAAGGTTTGTGAAAGGAAATAGGAAATACGCGAATAAAATGCACAACTATAGTGTAATCCAAAAGCCTCACCAAAAGTTATCGATACTCGACGAAAACTCAAACACAGGAAGTTTCCTAAATACGGCTATAACTAGAAAAAAAATGAAGGTTCATGAAAGTCTATAGAAAATATGTGTATAAAATGCACAACTACAGTTTAATCCACAATCGTAGTCACCAAAGTTTATCGATGGCCCATGAAACTCAAACTCGAGCGGTTTCCTCAATATGGCTATAACTCAACAAAAAATGAAGGTTCACGAAAGCCGATAGAAAATACATGTAGAAAATGGATAACTACAGTGCAATCCACAATTGTAGTCACCAAAGTTGATCGATTGCTCATGAAAACTCAAACATGAGTTGTTTCCTAATGCAGCTATAACTCAACAACAACAAAAAAGGTTCGCGAAAGGTGATAGAAAATACATATATAGAATGCACAACTATAGTGTAATCCACAAGTGTAGTCACCAAAGTTGATAGATAGCCAACGAAAACTCAAACTCGAGCAGTTTCGTAAATACGGTTGTAACTCAATAAAAAATGAAGGTTTGCAAAAGCTGATAGAAAATACACATATGAAATGGACAACTACAATGCAGTCCACAATCATAGTCACAAAGTTGATCAATGGCCCATGAAAACTCAAACACCAGCGGTTTCCTAACTGCAAATATAAGTCAATGAAAAATTGAAGGTTTGTGAAAGGCGATAGAAAATACACGTATAGAATGAAAAACTACATTGTAATCCACAATCATAGTCACCAAAGTTGATTGATGGGCCACGAAAACTCAAACACAAGCGTTTTCATATATGCGGCTATAATTTAACAAAAATTGAAGGTTCGCGAAAGGTGATAGAAAATTAGCGTTCATAATGCACATATATAGTGCAATCTACAATCGTAGTCACCATAGTTGAACTATGGTCCAGGAAAACGCAAACATGAGCATTCTATATGTGCAGTTTCTATCACCTTTCATGAATGCTCATTTTTTGTTGAGATATAGCCGCATTTAGGAAACTGCTCATATTTGTGTTTTTCCGGGCCATTGATCAACTTTGGTGACTACAATTATGAATTGTTCTATAGTGGTCCATTTTGTACTCATATTTCTAATCGCATTCATGAACCTTTATTTTTTGTTGAGTTATAGCCGCATTTACAAAAATGATCGTGTTGGAGTTTTCGTAGGCCATTGATCAACTTTGCTGACTACGATTGTGGATTACACTGTAGTTGTGCATTCTATACGCGTATTTTCTATCTCCTTTCGCGTACAAAAAATGAAGGTTCATCAAAGACGATTGAATATATGTGTACAAAATGCACAACTACAATACAATCCACACTCGTAGTCACAAAAAATGATCAATGGCCCACAAAAACTCAAAGACGACCGTTTAACTAAATGTGGCTATAACTCAACAAAAAATGAATGTTTGTGAAAGGATATTAAAAATATGTGTACAGAATGTATAACTACTGTACAATCCAAAACTCTAGTCATAAAGTTGATCGATGGGCCCACAAAATAAAACATGAGTGGTTTTATGAATGCAGGTATAACTCAAACACGGGCGGTGTCCTAAGTGCGGCCATAACTCAACAAAAAATGAAGATTCATGAAAGGTGCTACAAAATACATGTATACAATGCACAACTACAAGGTAATCCACAATCGTAGTCACCAAAGTTGAACGATGGCCCACGAAACAAACAAACACGAGCATTTTCCTAAATGCGGCAATAATTCAACAAATAATGAATTTTTGAGAAATGCGATAGAAAATACGTGTACAGATGGACAACTATAGAGCAATCCACAATGTCGTCACCAAAGTTGATTGATGGCCCACAAAACACTCAAACACGAGCATTTTCCTAAATGCGGCTATAACTCAACGAAAAATGAAGGTTCATGAAAGGTGTTTGAATATATGTGTATGAAAGGCACAACTACAATAAAATCCACAATCATAGTCACAAAATTGATCGATGGCCCACAAAAACTCAAACACGACCGTTTTCCTAAATGCGGCTATAACTCAACAAAAAATGAAGGTTTGTAAAAGGATATTAAAAGTATGCATACATAATGTATAACTATTGTACAATCCAGAATCATAGTCACTAAAGTTGATCGATGGCCCACAAAAACTCAAACATGAGCTATTTCCTAATTGCAACTATTACTCAACAAAAAATGAAGGTTCGTGAAAGGCGATTAAAAATATGTCTACAGAATGCACCACTATAGTACAATCCACAATTGTAGTTACCAAACTTGATTGATGGCCTACAAAAATTGAAACATGAGCGGTTTCCTACATGCGCCTATAACTCAAAAGAAAAAAAAGGTTCGCGAAGGTGATAGAAAATATGTTTATAGAATGAACAACTACACTATTATCCACAATAGTGGCGACCAAATCTGATCGATGGCCCACAAAAATTCAAACATGAGCGGTTTCCTAAACACAGCTATAAATCAACAAAAAATAAAGGTCCGTGAAATGCAATTAAAAATATGCGTACATAATGCACAACTACAATACAATCCACAATCATAGTCACCAAGGTTTTGATGGCAGACAAAAACTCAAACATGAGTGGTTTCCTAAATGTGGCTATAAATCAACAAAACATGCAAGTTCGTGAAAGGAAATTAAAAATATGCATATATAATGCACAACTACAGTACAATCTACAATCGTAGTCACCAAAGTTGATCGATGGCCCACAAAAACTCAAACATGAGCGTTTTCCTAAATGCAGCTATAACTCAATAAAGAATGAAGGTTTATGAAAGGCGATTAAAATTATGCATACAAAATGCATAACTACAGTACAATGCACTATCGTAGTCACCAAAGTTGATTGATGGCCCACAAAAAATCAAACATGAGTGGTTTCCTAAATGTGGCTATAACTCAACAAAACATGAAGGTTCGCAAAAGGCAATAGAAAATATGTGTATATAATACAAAACTACAGTGTAATCCACAAGCGTAGTCACCAAAGTTGATTGATGGCCCACATAAACTCAAACTTGAGTGGTTCATAAATGCGGCTATAACTCAACAAAAAAATGAAGGTTCGTCAAAGGTGATTAAAAATATGTGTACAAAATGCACAATTGAAGTACAATCCACAATCGTAGTCACCAAAGTTGATCAATGGCCCACAAAGACTTAAACACGAGCGGTTTCGTAAGTACGACTATAACTCAACAAAAAATCAAGATTCGTGAAAGGCGATAGATAATAAGGGTTTCCTAAATGCGGCTATAACTAAAAAAAAATGAAGGTTCGTAAGTTGATTAATGGCCCACAAAAATTGAAACACGAGTGGTTTCCTAAATGCGCCTATAACAAAAAAAAAATGAAGGTTCGCAAAAGGTGATACAAAATACACGTACATTATGAACAACTACAGTGCAATCCACAATCATAGTCACCAAAGTTGATCGATGGCCCACGAAAAACTGAAACATGAGCGGTTTCATAAGTGCACCTATAACTCACCAAAAAATGAAGGTTCACGAAAGGTGGTAAAAAATATGAGTACATAATGCACAATTATAGTGTAATCCACAATTGTAGACACTAAAGTTGATTGATGGACCATGAAAACTCAAACACGAGTATTTTCCTAAATGTGGCTATAACTGAACAAAAAATGAAGGTTTTTCAAAGGCGATTAAAAATATGCATACATAATGGACAAGTACAATACAATCAACAATCGTAGTCACCAAAATTAATCAATGGCCTACAAAAACTCAAACATGAGTGGTTTCCTAAATGTGGCTATAACTCAACAAAAAATGAAGGTTCGCGAAAGGCGATAGAAAATACATGTATAGAATGCACAACTACAGTGTAATCCACAAGCGTAGTCATGAAAGTTGATCGATAGACCACAAAAACCCAAACACGGGCAGTTTCCTAAATGCGGTTATAACTCAACAAAAACTGAACGCTTGCGAAAAGCAATAGAAAATATGCATACATAATGCACAACTATAGTGCAATCCACAATCGTAGCCACCAAAATTGATCGATGGTCCACAAAAACTCAAACATGAGCGATTTCGATGGTCAACGGAAAATGAAGATTCGCAAAAGTCAATAGAAAATATGCGTATAGAATGCACAACTATAGTGTAATCCACATTAGTAGTCACCAAAGTTGATCAGATGCCCACAAAAACTCAAACATGAGTGTTTTCCTAGATGTAGCTATAACTCAATAAAGAATGAAGGTTTATGAAAGGCGATTAAAATTATGCATACATAATGCATAACCACAGTACAATCCACTATCGTAGTCACCAAAGTTGATTGATGGCCCACAAAAATCAAACATGAGCAATTTCCTAAATGCAGATATAACTCAACAAAATATGAAGGTTTGTGAAAGGTGATAGAAAATACACGTATAGAACCCAAAACTATGATGTAATGCACAATTGAAGTACAATCCACAATCGTAGTCACCAAAGTTGATCAAATGCCCACGAAAAGTCAAACACAAGCAGTTTCCTAAATGCGGCTATAACTCAACGAAAAATGAAGGTTCGCGAAAGGTGATAGAAAATTAGTATTCATAATGCACAACTACAGTGCAATCCATAATCGTTGTCACCAAAGTTGATCGATGGCCCAAGAAAACTCAACCATGAGTATTTTCCTAACTGTATCTATAACTCAACAAAAAACTAAATTTTTGGTAAGGCGATTAAAAACATGCGTACAAAATGCACAACTACAATATAATAAAAAATAATAGTCACAAAATTTGATTGATGGCCCACGAAAACTAAAAGGCAAGAATTTTCCTAAATGCAACTATAACTCAAACAAAAAATAAAGGTCCGTGGAAGGTGATTAAAAATATGAGCGTACCGAAATTGATTAATGGCCCACGAAAACTCAAACATGAGCGTTTTCCTAAATGCGGCTATAACTCAACAAAGAATGAAAGTTTCTGAAAGGTGATTAAAAGTATGTGTACAAAATGCATAACTACAATACAATCCACTATCGTAGTCACCAAAGTTGATTGATGACCCACAAAAAATCAGACATGAGCAGTTTCCTAAATGCGGCTATAACTCAACAAAACATGAAGGTTCACGAAGGATGATAGAAAATACACGTATAGAATACACAACTACAGTGTAATCCACAAGCGTAGTCACCAAAGTTGATTGATGGCCAACGACTACTCAAACTCGAGTGGTCTGCTAAATGCTGCTATAATTCAACAAAAAATGAAGGTCCGTGATAGGAAATTAAAAATATGCGTACAAAATGCACAACTAATGTACAATCCACAATTGTAGTCACCAAAGTTTTTGATAGCCGACAAAATCTCAAATAAGAGTGGTTTCCTAAATGGGGATATAACTCAACAAAAATAGAAGGTTCGTAAAAGGCGATAGAAAATACATGTACAAAACGGAACAACTAAACTACAATCCACAATCATAGTCAGCAAAGTTGATCGATGGGCCATGAAAACTCAAACACGAGTGGTTTCCTAAGTGCAGCTATAATTCAACGAAAAATGGTTGTTGAAAGGCAATAGAAAATACATGTATAGAATACAAAACTACAATGTAATCCACAATCATAGTCACCAAAGTTGATCTATAATCCAAAAAAACTCAAACACGAGCAGTTTACTATATGCGGCCATAACTCAACAAAAAACAATTTTTTGGCAAAGGTGATAGAAAATACATGTATAGAATGCACAACCAAAGTGTATTCCACAAGCGTAGTTACCAAATTTGATTGATGGCTCACAAAAACTAAAACTCGACTGGTTTCCTAAATGCGGCTATAACTCAACAAAAAATTAAGGTTCGCAAAAAGTGATAAAATATACACGTACTGAATGGCCAACTTTAGGGCAATCCACAATCATAGTCACCAAAGTTGATCGATGGCCCACGAAAACTCAAACATGAGTGGTTTCCCAAGTGCAGTTATAATTCAACGAAAAATGAAGGTTCGTTAAAGGCGATAAAAAATACATGTATAGATTACGCAACTACAATGTAATCCACAATTGTAGTCACCAAAGTTGATCTAAGACCACAAAAACTCAAACATCAACAGTTTCCTAAATGTGGCGATAACTCAACAAAAAATGAATGTTCACGAAAGGTGATAGAAAATACACGTATAGGATGCACAACCAAAGTGTATTCCACAAGCGTAGTGACCAAAGTTGATCAATGGCTCACAAAAACTAAAAGTCGACTGGTTTCCTAAATGCGGCTATAACTCAACAAAAGATGAAAGTTCGCGAAAGGTGATAAAATATACGCGTACAGAATGGACAACTACAGTGCAATCCACAATCATAGTCACCAAAGTTGATCGATGGCACATGAAAACTCAAACACAAGCGGTTTCCTAAGTGCAGCTATAACTCAACGAAAAATCGAAAGACGATAGAAAATACGTGTATAGAATGCACAACTACAGTGTAATCCACAGTCGTAGTCACCAAAGTTGATCGATGGCCCCTGAAAACTGAAACACGAGCAGTTTCCTAAGTGCAGCTATAACTCAATTAAAAATGAAGGTTCACAAAAGGCAATAGAAAATACACATATAGAATGCACAATTACAGTTTAATCCACAAGCATAGTCACCAAAGTTGATCAATGGCCCACGAAAACTCAAACTCGAGTGGTTTCATAAATGCAGTTTTAACTAAACAAAAAGAAGGTTCATGGAAGACGATAGAAAATACATTTACATAATAGATAACTACAGTGCAATCCACAATCGTATTTTCCAAAATTGAACAATGGCCCATAAAAATTCAAACACAAGCGATATCCTATGTGCGGCTATAACTCAACAAAAAATGAAGGTTCACGAAAGGTGATAGAAAATACATATATAGAATGCACAACTATAGTGTAATCCATAATCGTAGTCACCAAATTTGATCGATGGCTCACAAAAACTCAAACATGAGCATTTTCCTAAATACCTCTAAAACTCAACAAAAATTGAAGTTTCGCAAAAGGTGATAGAAAATACTCATATAGAATGCACAACTGCAATGTAATCCACAAATGTAGTCACCAAAGAGTATCGATGGCCCATGATTACTCAACTCGAGCGGTTTCCTAAATCCAGCTATAATTGAAAAAAAAATGAAGGTTCACGAAAGGCGATAGAAAATATGCATACAAAATAGTCATATACAGTGCAATCCACAATCGTACTTAGCAAAGTTGATCGATGGCCCATGAAAAGTCAAAGATGAGTAGTTTCCTAAGTGCAACTATAACTTTATGAAAAATGAAGGTTCACGAAAGATGATAGAAAATACACATATAGAATGCACTACGGTGTAATCGACAATAGTAGTCACCAAAGTTGATCGATGGTGCATGAAAACTCAAACACGAGCATTTTCCTAAATGCGGCTATAACTCAAAAAAATGGAAGGTTCATGAAAGGCAATTAAAAATATGCGTACAAAATGCACGACTACAATATAATCTACAATCGTAGTCACCAAAGTTGATTCATGATCCACAAAAACTCAATCATGAGCGGTTTCCTAAATGCGGCTATAACTCAACAAAAAATGAATGTTCGCGAAAGGCATTCTCTACGTGCATTTGCTCTCGCCTTTCTCGAGCCTTCAATTTTTGTTGAGCTTTCTTCGGCCATCAATCAACTTTGGTGACTACATTTTTGCATTAAACTATAGCTGTGGATTCTATATGCATCTTTTATATCGCCTGTCGTGAACCTTCATTTTTTGTTGACTTATAGCCGCATTCAGGAAAACCACTTTTTGTTGAGTTTTTGTGGGCCATCAATCAACTTTGGGTTATTATTGATTGCACAGTAGTTGTCCATTTTGTAGTCATATTTTCTATCGCCTTTTGTGAACCTTCATTTTTTGTTGAGTTATAGCCGTAGTTAGGAAACCACTCATGTTTGAGTTTTGTGTGGCCATGGATCAACTTTGGTGACCTTGCTTGTGGATTACACTGTAGTTGTGCATTCTATACGCGTATTTTCTAACGCCTTTCGTGAATCTTCATTTTAGTAGAGTTATAGCCGCATTTACCAAACCGCTCATGTTTGAATTTTTGTGGGCCATCAATCAACTTTGCTGACTAGGATTTTGTATTGTATTATAGTTGGGCATTTTGTTTGCATATTTTTAATCACCTTTTAGGAACCTTCATTTTGTGTTTAGTTATAGCCATATTTAGGAAAATGCTCGTGTTTGAGTTTTTGTGGGCCATCGATCAACTTTGGTGACTACGATTGTGGATTACACTGTAGTTGTACATAGGAAACCGCTCGTGTTTGAGTTTTCATGGGCCATTAATCAACTTTGTTGACTACGATTGTGGATTGCACTGTAGTTGTCCATTCTGTACAGTTATTTTCTATTGCCTTTCATGAACCTTCATTTTTTGTTGAGTTATAGCCACATTTAGGAAATCGATTGTGTTTGACTTTTCGTGGGCCATCAACAAACTTTGCTGATGACTATTGTGGATTGCATTGTAGTTGTCCATTTTGTACGCATATTTTGTATGCATATTTTTTTATTGTCAATTAACTTTGGTGACTATGATTGTGGATTAAATTGTAGTTGTGCATTCTATATGCGTATTTTCTATCACCTTTCGCGAACCTTCATTTTTCATTGAGTTATAGCTGCATTTCGGAGACCGCTCGTCTTTGTATTTTCCTAGGCCATCGATCAATTTTGAATTGTCGATTACACTATAGTAGTGCATTCTATACACGTATTTTCTATTATCTTTCGCAAACCTTCATTTTTTGTTGAGTTATAGCTGCACTTAGGAAGCTGCTCATGTTTTAGATTTCATGGGCAATCAATTAACTTTGGTGACTACAATTGTGGATTGCACTGTAGTTGTCTATTTTGTACCCGTATTTTCTATCACCTTTCACGAACCTTCATTTTTTGTTGAGTTATAGCCGTATTTAGGAAACCGCTCGTATTTGAGTTTTTGTGGGTGATCAAACAACTTTGGTGACTATAATTGTGGATTGCACTATAATTGTGAATTGTATAGACGTAATAAGTATCCGTTGTCACGAACCCTCAGTTTTCATTGAATTATAGCCGCATTTAGGAATTTTCTCGTGTTTGAGTTTTTGTGGGCTATTGATCAACTTTGGTGACTACGATTGTGGATTGCACTGTAGTTGTCCATTTTGTACGTGTATTTTCTATCGCCTTTGGTAATCCTTCATTTTTTTGTTGAGTTCTAGCCGCATTAAGGAAACCACTCGTGTCTGAATTTTTGTGGGCCATCAATCAACTTTGGTGACTATGATTGTGGATTACACTGTAGTTGTGTATTCTATACACGTATTTTCTATCGCCTTTTGCAAACCTTAATATTTTTATTCAGTTATAGCCACATTTAGGAAACCCCTCATGTTTGAGTTTTATTGTTACATCGATCAACTTTGGTGACTACAATTGTGGTATAAATGTAGTTGTCCATTTTGTACGCATATTTTCTATTGCCATTTGTGAACTTTAATTTTTTGTTGAGTTATAGCTGCATTTAGGAAACCTCTCGTGTTTGAACTTTCGTGGGCCATCGATCAATTTGTGTGACTATGATTTTGGATTACACTATAGTTGTGCAATGTGAAGACTAATATTTTGTCGCCTTTTGCAAACCTTCATTTTTTAATGAGTTATAGTCGCATTTAGGAAACTGCTCGTGTTTGAGTTTTTGTTGGCCATCGATCGATTTTGGTCACTATGCTTGCAGATTACACTTTAGTTGTGCATTCTATCCGCCTATTTTTTATCGCCTTTTGTGAACCTTCATTTTATGTTGAGTTATACTCACATTTAGGAAACCGCTCATGTTTGAGATTTTTTCTGCCATCAATCAACTTTGGTGACTATGATTGTGGATTATACTATACTTGTGCATTATGTACGCATATTTTTGGTAACCTTTGACGAACCTTCTCTTTTCGTTCAGTTATAGCCGCATTTAGAAAATGCTCGTGTTTTAGTTTTTGTGGGCCATCAATCAATTTTGGTGACACGATTGTGGATTGCATTGTAGTTCTCTACATTCTATACGCATATTTTCTATCACCTTTTGTGAACGTTCATTTTTCATTGAGTTATAGCTGCTCATTTTGAGTTTTTATGGGCCATTTATCAATTTTGGTGACTACGATTACAAATTGTTAGGTAGTTGTCAATTTTTTACTTG
>VDFB02075321.1:358266493-358311263 GCA_007258455.2 Sequoia sempervirens
TTTGGTGACTATGATTATGCATTACACTATAGTTGTGCATCATTGTATATGAGTATTTTCTATCGCCTGTAGCGATCCTTCATTTTTCATTGAGTCATAGCCACATTTAGGAAACCACTCATGTTTGAGTTTTTTTGGGCCATTGATCAACTTTGGTGACTACGATTGTGAATTACACTATAGTTGTGCATTCTATACTCCTATTTTCTATTGTCTGTCGCGAATATTCATTTTTTGTTGAGTTATAGCCGCATTTAGGAAACCGTTCATGCTTGAGTTTTTGTGGACCATCAATGACCTTTGATGAATGAAATTGTGGATTGTATTGTAGTTGTGCATTCTATAAGCATATTTTCTATTGTCTTTCACAAACCTTCATTTTTGTTAAGTTATTGCCGCATTTGGGAAACAACTTGTGTTTGAGTTTTTGTGGGGCATCGATCAACTTTTGTGACTACAATTGTGGATTGTACTGTACGCATATTTTCTTTCGTCTTTTGTGAACCTTCATGTTTTTTTGGGTTATATAGCCGCATTTAGGAAACCACTTGCGTTTGAGTTTTTATGGGCCATGGATCAATTTTGGTGACTACGATTGTGGATTGCCATGTAGTTGTGCATTCTATAAGTGTATTTTCTATCACCTTTCATGAACCTTCATTTTCCATTGACTTATACCCACTCTTAGGAAACGCTCATGTTTGAGTTTTTGATGGCCATCGATCAACTTTGGTGACTACGTTTATAGATTACACTATAGTTGTGCATTCTATGCGTGTATTTTCTATCTCCTTTTGTGAACCTTCATTTTTTGTTTAGTAGCCACACTTAGGAAATCGCTTGTGTTTGAGTTTTCGTGGGCTATCGATCAACTTTTGTGACTACGCTTTTGGATTACACTGTAGTTGTACATTCTATATGTGTATTTTCTATTGCTTTTCGCGAACCTTAATTTTTTTTGACTTATAGCGGCATCGAGGAAACCACTCATGTTTGTGTTTTTTTGGGTGATCGATCAACTTTGCTGACTACAATTCTGGATTATACTACAGTTGTGCACTTTGTACGAATATTTTTAATCACCTTTCACAAACCTTCAATTTTTGTTGAGTTATAGCCACATTTAGGAAAACACTTGTATTTGAGTATTCATGGGCCATCGATCAATTTTGGTGATTATGTTTGTAGAGTACAATGTAGTTGTGCATTCTATACGCGTAGTTTCTATCGCCTTTCACAAACATTCACTTTTTGTTGAGTTATAGCTGCATTTAGGAAACTGCTAATGTTTGAGTTTTTGCTGGCCATCGATCAACTTTGTTGACTACGTTTGTGAAAAGTACAGTAGTTGAGCATTTTGCACGCATATTTTTAATCACTTTTCATGAACCTTCATTTTTTGTTGAGTTATAGCCAAATTTAGGAAAACGATCGTGTTTGATTTTTTTTGGGCCATCGATCTAATTTGGTGACTACGATTATGAATTACAATATAGTTGTGCATTTTATATGTGTAATTTCTATCGCTTTTAGCGAACCTTCATTTTTCATTGACTACGCATTTAGGAAACCACTAATGTTTGAGTTTTTGTCGGCCATTGATCAACTTTGTTGACTATGTTTGTGGAATGTACAGTAGCTGCGCATTTTGTACGCATGTTTTTAATCGCCTTTCATGAACCTTCATTTTTTGTTGAGTTATAGCCACATTTAGGAAAATGATCGTGTTTGAGTTTTTTTGGGCCATTGATCAACTTTGGTGACTACGATTATGGATTACAATATAGTTGTGCATTTTATACTCGTAATTTCTATCGCTTTTAGCGAACCTTCATTTTTCATTGAGTCATAGCCACATTTTAGTTAACCGCTCATGTTTGAGTTTTTGTGGGGTATCAATGAACTTTGATGACTAATATTGTAGATTGTACTATAGTTTCTCATTTTATACGCATATTTTCTATCACATTTCACGAAACTTCATTTTTTGTTGAGTTGTAGCCGCATTTAGGAAATCGCTCATTATGTACGGGTATTTTCTATTGCCTTTTTTGAACCTTTATCTTTTGTTGTTATGGCCACATTTAAGAAACTGCTTGTGTTTGAGATTTCATGGGCCATCGATCAACTTTGGTGACTACGATTGTGGATTGCATAGTACTTGTCCATTTTGTATGCGTATTTTCTATCACTTTTCGTGAACCTTTTTTTTTGTTCAGTGAAAAGTTACTTTTTTCAAAAAAAGGATGATTTGGGTTTTCTCAAAAACAACATTCTCTACAAAACCCATTTCTCAAATTTTTCATAAAAAGATTAAAAAAAATAACCTCTATGACCTCTACTACTTCAACTTTTTGAAAAAATCTATCTTTTTTAAGAACAACTTATTTTAAAAAAAAATGGATGGTCTTGGTCTCTTCAGCACACGAGCACCTATAAAAACCATATTTTGATTTTGCCCAAAAAAATTGTTTCGTAGATTCTATTTTTGAGGGGTTCTTGCATGTTGGTGAAATATTATTTTTTCAAAAAAAGGATGTCTCGGTCTACTAAAAATGACATTTTTTACAAAACCCATTTATCCCATTTTTCTTAAAAAGATTCAAAATTTTTGCCTATGTTACCTCTACTACTTCTACTTTTCAAAAAAATATATATCTTTTTCAAAAACAACTTATTTTTTAAAAAAAAGGACGATCTGGGTTTCTTCAACACACGAGCACCTAGAAAACCCATATTTTTTATTTTCCCAAAAAAAATTGTTTCGTAGATTCTATTTTGAGGGGTTCTTGCATGTTATTGAAAAATTAGTTTTTCGAAAAAAGGATGATTTGGATCTGGTCAAAATGACATTCTCTACAAAACCTATTTCCTAGATTTTTCATAAAAAGATTCAAAAAAAATTCCTGTGTTACCTCCGTAGCTTCTACTTTTCAAAAAAAATTATCTTTTTCAAAAACAACTTAATCTGGGTCTCTTGAGCACACGAGTACCGATAAAACCCATATTTTTTATTTTCCCAAAAGAAATTGTTTCATAGATTCTATTTTTGAGGGGTTTTTGCATGTTGGTCAAAAATTATTTTTTCGAAAAAATGACGATTTGGGTTTACTCAGAATGACATTCTCTACAAAACCCATTTATCCGAATTTTCATAAAAACATTCAAAAAATTTGCCTTTATTACCTCTAATGCAGAAACTTTTGAAAAAAATCTATATTTTTGAAGAAGTTATTTTTTCAAAAAACGGATGATCTTGGTCTCTTTAGCACATGAACACCTGCAAAACCCATATATTCAATTTTCCAAAAAAGATTGTTTCATAGATTCTATTTTTGAGGGATTCTTGCATGTTGGTGAAAATTTAGTTTTTTGAAATAAGGACGATATGGGTCTACTCAGAACGATGTTCTCTAAAAAACCCACTTTTCAAATATTTCATAAAAAGATTCAAAAAAATTGGCTCTGTTACCTCTACTGCTTCTACCTTTCAAAAAAATTTCTCTGTTTCAAGAACAACTTGTTTTTTCAAAAAATAGATGATCTGAATCTCGTGAGCACATCAGCAAGTATAAATCCCATATTTTCGATTTTCCCAAAAAAAATTGATTTGTAGATTCTATTTTTCAGGGGTTCTTGCATGTTTGTGAAAAATTAGTTTTTTGAAAAAAGGATGACCTTGGTCTATTTAGAATGACATTCTCTACAAAACCCATTTCTTAGGTTTATCATAAAAAGATTCAAAAAATTTACCTCTGTGTAACTCTACTGCTTCTACTTTTCAATCTATCTTTTTCAAAAAAAAATCTTATATTTTGAAAAAATGGACAATCTGGAAGCACACGAACACCTATAAAAACCATAATTTGATTTTCGCAAAAAAAATTGTTTTGTAGATTCTGTTTTTCACGGGTTCTTGCATGTTGTTGAAATATTAGCTTTTTGAAAAGAGGATGATCTGAGTCTACTCAGAACGACATTTTCTACAAAACCTATTTCTCAAATTTTTTATTAAAAGATTCAAAAAAATTTCCTTTGTTACCTCCACTTCTTCTACTTTTCAAAAAAATCTATCTTTTTCAAGAATAACTTATTTTTTCAAAAATGGGACGATCTGGGTTTCTTGAGCACACGAGTACCTATAAAACTCATATTTTTGATTTCCCAAAAAAAAATTGTTACGTAGATTCTATTTTTCAGGTTTTGTTGGTTAAATATTGGCTTTTTGAAAAAATGACAATTTGCGTCTACTCAGGATGACATTCTCCACAAAACCCATTTATCCCATTTTTCATAAACAAATTCAAAAATTTTGCCTTTGTTACCTCTACTACATCTACTTTTCAAAAAAATATTTTCAAGAACTTATTTTCTCAAAAAACTGATGTTCCAGTGTGTTTACAACACCAACAATTCCCTAAACGTGGCTATAACTCAACGAAAAATGAAGGTCAGGGAAAGACAATAAAAAATACTAGTACATAATGGACAACTACAGTGCAATACACAATTGTAGTCACCAAAATTGATCGATGGCCCACGGAAACTGAAACACTAGCGGGTTCCTAAGTGTGGCTATAACTCAACAACATAAGGTTCGTGAAAGGCGATAGAAAATATGTGTATAGAATGAACAACTACAGTGCAATCGACAACCGTAGTCACCAAAGTTTATCGACCACCCATGAAAACTCAAATACGAGCAGTTTCCTAAATGCGGTTTAACTAAACAAAAAATGAAGGTTCACAAAAGGCGATACAAAATATGCATAAAAACTAGACAACTACAGTGCAATCCACAATCGTAAACAGCAAAGTTGATCGATGGCAAACAAAAACTCAAACACAAGCGATTTCCTAAATACAGCTATAACTCAACAAAAATTGAAGCTTCGTGAAAGGTAATACAAAATACGTGTATAGAATGCACAACTACAGTGTAATCCACAAGCGTAGTCACAAAAGTTGTTCGATGGCCCACGAAAACTCAAACTCGAGTAGATTCATAAATGCGGCTATAACTCAACAAAAAATGAAGGCTCGTGATAGGAAATAGAAAATACACGAACATAATGGACAACTACAGTGCAATCCACAATTGTATTTACCAAAGTTGATCAATGGCCGACGAAAACTCAAACACGAGCGGTTTCCTAGGTAAAGTTATAACTCAATGAAAAATCAAGGTTTGCGAAAAGCAATAGAAAATATGTGTACAGAATACACAACTATAGTACAATCCACAATCATAGTCACCAAAGTTGATCGATGGCCCACAAAAACTCAAACATGACCAGTTTCCTAAATGCGGATATAACTCAACAAAAAATGAAGGTTCATGAAAGGTGATAGAAAATACATGTAGAGAATATAGTGCAATCCACAATCGTAGTCACCAGAGTTGATCGCTGGCCCACGAAAACTGAAACACGAGGGGTTTCGTAAATGCGGCTTTAACGCAACAAGAAACGAAGTTCGCGAAAGGCGATAGAAAATATGTGTACAAATCAGACAAATACAGTTCAATCCGTAATTGTAGTCACCAAGGTTGATTGATGGCCCACGAAAACTCAAACAAGAGCGGTTTCATAAATGCAGATATAGCTTAGCAAAAAATGAAGGTTTGCGAAAGGCAATAGAAAATACGCGTACAAAATGGAAAAATACAAAGCAATCCACAATTGTATTAACCAAAGTTGATCAATGGCCCACGAAAACTCAAACATGAGCAGTTTCCTAAATGCGGTTATAACTCAACAAAAAATAAAGGTTCGCAAAAGGTGATAGAAAATACGCGTATAGAATGCTTATCTACAGTGTAATCCACAAGTGTAGTCACCAAAGTTGATCAATGGCTCACAAAAACTCAAACTCAAGTGTTTTGCTAAATGCGGCTATAACTCAACAAAAAATGATCGATGGCCCACGAAAACTCAAGCTCGAGCAGTTTCCTAAATGCGGCTCTAACTAAACAAAAAGTGAAGGTTCGTGAAAGGGGATAAAAAATACACGTACATAATAAACAAGTACAGTGCAATTGATAATCGTGTTCACCAATCTTGATCGATGGCCCACAAGAACTTAAACATTGAAGTTAGATTGTTATCAAATGAATAATCCTTCCACGTTCTTATTGAGTTAGGTTATTTGTCACATTGAATAGGAATGTATAAACAAGTGGATTATCGAATATGCTTTTAAGTTAGTTACATGGAATTGTGTTGGGAGATTAAAGATTGATTTCTCGCATTCTCCTGTTTGATTGAATTCTACATTGATTTATTTTCCATGTTCACATGTTTATAAGTCAAGCCTTGATGTGAGTTTCTTTGGGAACCCAAGTATTTGTGTACCCTTCGGTTGTGAGTATATGAATATTGGTGTCATAGAATCCCTTGCTTTTCCTTTGTATGCCTCTTGAAGCAGTCACCTTGTATGTGGTCGTTGAGATTGTTGTATGTTTTGTTTTGGGTTGACATTGTGGTTGGGTCTTGTGATTTCTTTGATTGTCTATCTTGGTCGTGGGTCTTTCTTATCATCTCCTAGCATGGGGGATGGACCTTAGGGTTCACGTGGTCGGGTGGAACATGCTATGCACCCCATTGGGTTCCTAGGTTGTGTTCATGATGCGGAAGCAGATGCAAAGTTTCCAGAGCTTCACATTGTTGAAGACTATCCCTCACTTTGTACCTTATTCTCCTTTAATGTATTATTCTTGGACATGATGTACTCTTCATGTTGTTATAAGGGAAGCATTATGCAATGTATTAATGTGTTGTATCTATACAAATATGCTCCACAATTATAATATTAAGCTATGAATTGAAATGTAATAGAATGATGGGTGTATCTTTTCATCGCTATTGATCATAGATGGATGCATGATTATGTTATCTTGTGAATGTATGCTTCTATTGTTAACTTATGGGCATTATCTTTAACGATGTTTTGGCTGGGGACATTTACGTGTAATGCAATCCTGTAACCCCATGGGACTAGTTAAGTCTTGTCCCAAAATATTTTTTGATCATCTTTTTAATGTTTGTACATATTCACCTTATGTAATGTTTCACTTTTTTTATAAAAAATTGTGCAGTATTTTGCTGTCCTTTGGGGTTAACACGATAGGGTGTTACAAGACGAGCACCTATAAAAACCATATTTCAATTTTCCCACCAAAAAATTGTTTTGTAGATTCTATTTTTCAGGGTTCTTGCATGTTTTTGAGAAATTAGTTTCTCGAAAAAAGGACGATTTGGGTTTACTTAGAACAACATTCTCTACAAAACCCATTTCTTAGATTTTTTATAAAAAAAATTCAAAAAATTTGGCCCTGTTACCTCCACTACTACTTTTCAAAAAAATCTGTCTTTTTCATGAACAACTTTTTCAAAAGCCGGACAATTTGGGTCTCTTGAGCACACGAGTACCTATAAAACCCATATTTTTTATTTTCCCAAAAAAAATGTTTCGTAGATTCTATTGTTGAGGGGTTCTTGCATGTTGGTGAAATATTAGGTTTTCGAAAAGAGGACGATCTGGGTCTAGTTAGAATGACATTCTCTACAAAACCCATTTATCCCATTTTTCATAAAAAGATTCAAAAAAGTTGCTTCTGTTACCTCTACTACTTCTACTTTTAAATTTTTTTATCTTTTTCAAAAAGTTGTTTTTTTAAAAAACGAACAATCTGGGTCTCTTTAGCACATGAACTATAAAACCCATATTTTCAATTTTCCAAAAAAAATTGTTTCATATATTTGATTTTTGAGGGGTTTTTGAATGTTGGTGAAAAATTAGTTTCTCAAAATAAAGACGATCTAGGTCTACTCAAAATGACATTCTCTACAAAACCCATTTATCACATTTTTCATAAAAAGATTCAAAAATTTTACCTCTGTTACCTCTCTATTGCTTCTACTTTCCAAATAAATATATCTTTATCAAAATTTATTTTTTCAAAAAACAAACGATTTGTGTTTCTTTAGCACATAAACACCAATAAAACCCATATTTTCGATTTTCAAAAAAAAAGTTTTGTAAATTCTATTTTTGAGGGGTTCTTGCATGCTTGTGAAAAAATAATTATTTAAAAAAAAAATGATCTGGGTCTACTCAGAAGGACATTCTCTACAAAACCTGGGTCTCTTTAGCACACGGGCACCTATAAAACCCATATTTTAGATTTTCCAAAAAAAAATTGTTTCGTAGAATTTTATTTTTGAGGGTTTTTAGCACACGAGAACCTATAAAAACCATATTTTGATTTTCCCAAAAAAAATTGTTTCGTAGATTCTATTTTTGGGGGATTCTTGCATGTTGTTGAAAAATTAGTTATTGGAAAAGAGGACGATCTGGGTCCATTTAGAACGACATTCTCTACAAAACCCACTTCTCAAATTTTTCATAAAAAGATTCAAAAACATTTCCTTTGTTACCTCCACTGCTCTTTCTTTCCAAATAAATCTATATTTTTCAAGAACAACTTTATTTTTCATTAACCGGACAATTTGGGTCTCTTGAGCACACAAGTACCTATAAAACCCATATTTCCTCTGTTACGTCCACTGCTTGTACTTTCCGAATAAATCTATATTTTTTAAAAACAACTTATTTTTTAAAAAACCAGACAATTTGGGTCTTTTGAGCACACAAGTACCTATAAAACCCATATTTTCGATTTTCCCAAAAAAACTATCTCATAGAGTCTAGGTTTGAAGGGTTCTTGCATGTTGGTGAAATACTAGTTTTTCTAGAAAATGACGATCTGGGTCTACTCAGAATGACATTCTCTACAAAACCCATTTATCCCATTTTTCATAAAAAGATTCAAAATTTTTGCCTCTATTACTACTACTTCTACTTTTAGTAGATTATATTTTTGAAGGGTTCATTCATGTTGGTGAAAAATTAGTTTTTGAAACAAGGATGTTTGGCTCTATTCAAAACAACATTCTCTACAAAACCCATTTCTCAGATTTTTCCTAAAATGATTTAAAAAATTTGCCTTTGTTACCTCTACTGCTTGTACTTATTTAAAAAATCTATATTTTTCAAAAATAACCTATTTTTTCAAAAAACAGAAAATTTGGGTTGCCTTAGCACAAAAGCACCTATAAAAACCATATTTCAAATTTCCTAAATTTTTTTTTTCGTAGATTCTATTTTTGAGGGGTTCTTGCATGTTGAAAAATCAGTTCTTCGTAAACAATACGATGTGGGTGTACTCATAACAACATTCTCTACAAAACCCATTTCTTAGATTTTTCACAAAATGATTCAAAAATATTGTCTCTATTACCTTTACCAATTCTACTTTTAAAAAAAAATTATATTTTTCAATAAACACTTATTTTTTCAAAAAACGGACAATTTGGGTGTCTTTCGCTCTCGAGCGCCTATAAAACCCATATTTTCAATTTTCCCAAAAATAATTGTTTCATAAATACTATTTTTGAGAGGTTTTTGCATGTTGGTGGAAAATTAGTTTCACGAAAAAATGACGATTTGGGTCTACTCAGAACGACATTCTCTACAAAACCCATATTTTTTATTTTCCAATTAAAATAGTTTCGTAGATTCTATTTTTGAGGGGTTCTTCAATGTTCACGAAAGGTGATAAAAACTACGTGTATAGAACTATAGTGTAATCCACAAACGTAGACACCAAAGTTGATTGATGGCCCATGAAAACTCACACTCGAGCGGTTTCTAAAATGCAGCTATAACTCAACAAAAAATGAAGGTTCAGAAAAGGCGATAGAAAATTAGCGTTCATAATCCACAACTACAGTGCAATCCAATATCGCAGTCACCAAAGTTGATTGATGGCCCACGAAAACACACACATGAGTGGTTTCCTAAGTGTAGCTATAAATGAACGAAAACTGAAGGTTGACGAAAGGAAATAGAAAATACGCGTCTAGAATGCACAACTACATTTTAACCCACAATCATAAATATGACTATAACTCAACAAAAACTAAAGGTTTGTGAAAGGAAATAGGAAATACGCGAATAAAATGCACAACTATAGTGTAATCCAAAAGCCTCACCAAAAGTTATCGATACTCGACGAAAACTCAAACACAGGAAGTTTCCTAAATACGGCTATAACTAGAAAAAAAATGAAGGTTCATGAAAGTCTATAGAAAATATGTGTATAAAATGCACAACTACAGTTTAATCCACAATCGTAGTCACCAAAGTTTATCGATGGCCCATGAAACTCAAACTCGAGCGGTTTCCTCAATATGGCTATAACTCAACAAAAAATGAAGGTTCACGAAAGCCGATAGAAAATACATGTAGAAAATGGATAACTACAGTGCAATCCACAATTGTAGTCACCAAAGTTGATCGATTGCTCATGAAAACTCAAACATGAGTTGTTTCCTAATGCAGCTATAACTCAACAACAACAAAAAAGGTTCGCGAAAGGTGATAGAAAATACATATATAGAATGCACAACTATAGTGTAATCCACAAGTGTAGTCACCAAAGTTGATAGATAGCCAACGAAAACTCAAACTCGAGCAGTTTCGTAAATACGGTTGTAACTCAATAAAAAATGAAGGTTTGCAAAAGCTGATAGAAAATACACATATGAAATGGACAACTACAATGCAGTCCACAATCATAGTCACAAAGTTGATCAATGGCCCATGAAAACTCAAACACCAGCGGTTTCCTAACTGCAAATATAAGTCAATGAAAAATTGAAGGTTTGTGAAAGGCGATAGAAAATACACGTATAGAATGAAAAACTACATTGTAATCCACAATCATAGTCACCAAAGTTGATTGATGGGCCACGAAAACTCAAACACAAGCGTTTTCATATATGCGGCTATAATTTAACAAAAATTGAAGGTTCGCGAAAGGTGATAGAAAATTAGCGTTCATAATGCACATATATAGTGCAATCTACAATCGTAGTCACCATAGTTGAACTATGGTCCAGGAAAACGCAAACATGAGCATTCTATATGTGCAGTTTCTATCACCTTTCATGAATGCTCATTTTTTGTTGAGATATAGCCGCATTTAGGAAACTGCTCATATTTGTGTTTTTCCGGGCCATTGATCAACTTTGGTGACTACAATTATGAATTGTTCTATAGTGGTCCATTTTGTACTCATATTTCTAATCGCATTCATGAACCTTTATTTTTTGTTGAGTTATAGCCGCATTTACAAAAATGATCGTGTTGGAGTTTTCGTAGGCCATTGATCAACTTTGCTGACTACGATTGTGGATTACACTGTAGTTGTGCATTCTATACGCGTATTTTCTATCTCCTTTCGCGTACAAAAAATGAAGGTTCATCAAAGACGATTGAATATATGTGTACAAAATGCACAACTACAATACAATCCACACTCGTAGTCACAAAAAATGATCAATGGCCCACAAAAACTCAAAGACGACCGTTTAACTAAATGTGGCTATAACTCAACAAAAAATGAATGTTTGTGAAAGGATATTAAAAATATGTGTACAGAATGTATAACTACTGTACAATCCAAAACTCTAGTCATAAAGTTGATCGATGGGCCCACAAAATAAAACATGAGTGGTTTTATGAATGCAGGTATAACTCAAACACGGGCGGTGTCCTAAGTGCGGCCATAACTCAACAAAAAATGAAGATTCATGAAAGGTGCTACAAAATACATGTATACAATGCACAACTACAAGGTAATCCACAATCGTAGTCACCAAAGTTGAACGATGGCCCACGAAACAAACAAACACGAGCATTTTCCTAAATGCGGCAATAATTCAACAAATAATGAATTTTTGAGAAATGCGATAGAAAATACGTGTACAGATGGACAACTATAGAGCAATCCACAATGTCGTCACCAAAGTTGATTGATGGCCCACAAAACACTCAAACACGAGCATTTTCCTAAATGCGGCTATAACTCAACGAAAAATGAAGGTTCATGAAAGGTGTTTGAATATATGTGTATGAAAGGCACAACTACAATAAAATCCACAATCATAGTCACAAAATTGATCGATGGCCCACAAAAACTCAAACACGACCGTTTTCCTAAATGCGGCTATAACTCAACAAAAAATGAAGGTTTGTAAAAGGATATTAAAAGTATGCATACATAATGTATAACTATTGTACAATCCAGAATCATAGTCACTAAAGTTGATCGATGGCCCACAAAAACTCAAACATGAGCTATTTCCTAATTGCAACTATTACTCAACAAAAAATGAAGGTTCGTGAAAGGCGATTAAAAATATGTCTACAGAATGCACCACTATAGTACAATCCACAATTGTAGTTACCAAACTTGATTGATGGCCTACAAAAATTGAAACATGAGCGGTTTCCTACATGCGCCTATAACTCAAAAGAAAAAAAAGGTTCGCGAAGGTGATAGAAAATATGTTTATAGAATGAACAACTACACTATTATCCACAATAGTGGCGACCAAATCTGATCGATGGCCCACAAAAATTCAAACATGAGCGGTTTCCTAAACACAGCTATAAATCAACAAAAAATAAAGGTCCGTGAAATGCAATTAAAAATATGCGTACATAATGCACAACTACAATACAATCCACAATCATAGTCACCAAGGTTTTGATGGCAGACAAAAACTCAAACATGAGTGGTTTCCTAAATGTGGCTATAAATCAACAAAACATGCAAGTTCGTGAAAGGAAATTAAAAATATGCATATATAATGCACAACTACAGTACAATCTACAATCGTAGTCACCAAAGTTGATCGATGGCCCACAAAAACTCAAACATGAGCGTTTTCCTAAATGCAGCTATAACTCAATAAAGAATGAAGGTTTATGAAAGGCGATTAAAATTATGCATACAAAATGCATAACTACAGTACAATGCACTATCGTAGTCACCAAAGTTGATTGATGGCCCACAAAAAATCAAACATGAGTGGTTTCCTAAATGTGGCTATAACTCAACAAAACATGAAGGTTCGCAAAAGGCAATAGAAAATATGTGTATATAATACAAAACTACAGTGTAATCCACAAGCGTAGTCACCAAAGTTGATTGATGGCCCACATAAACTCAAACTTGAGTGGTTCATAAATGCGGCTATAACTCAACAAAAAAATGAAGGTTCGTCAAAGGTGATTAAAAATATGTGTACAAAATGCACAATTGAAGTACAATCCACAATCGTAGTCACCAAAGTTGATCAATGGCCCACAAAGACTTAAACACGAGCGGTTTCGTAAGTACGACTATAACTCAACAAAAAATGAAGATTCGTGAAAGGCGATAGATAATAAGGGTTTCCTAAATGCGGCTATAACTAAAAAAAAATGAAGGTTCGTAAGTTGATTAATGGCCCACAAAAATTGAAACACGAGTGGTTTCCTAAATGCGCCTATAACAAAAAAAAAATGAAGGTTCGCAAAAGGTGATACAAAATACACGTACATTATGAACAACTACAGTGCAATCCACAATCATAGTCACCAAAGTTGATCGATGGCCCACGAAAAACTGAAACATGAGCGGTTTCATAAGTGCACCTATAACTCACCAAAAAATGAAGGTTCACGAAAGGTGGTAAAAAATATGAGTACATAATGCACAATTATAGTGTAATCCACAATTGTAGACACTAAAGTTGATTGATGGACCATGAAAACTCAAACACGAGTATTTTCCTAAATGTGGCTATAACTGAACAAAAAATGAAGGTTTTTCAAAGGCGATTAAAAATATGCATACATAATGGACAAGTACAATACAATCAACAATCGTAGTCACCAAAATTAATCAATGGCCTACAAAAACTCAAACATGAGTGGTTTCCTAAATGTGGCTATAACTCAACAAAAAATGAAGGTTCGCGAAAGGCGATAGAAAATACATGTATAGAATGCACAACTACAGTGTAATCCACAAGCGTAGTCATGAAAGTTGATCGATAGACCACAAAAACCCAAACACGGGCAGTTTCCTAAATGCGGTTATAACTCAACAAAAACTGAACGCTTGCGAAAAGCAATAGAAAATATGCATACATAATGCACAACTATAGTGCAATCCACAATCGTAGCCACCAAAATTGATCGATGGTCCACAAAAACTCAAACATGAGCGATTTCGATGGTCAACGGAAAATGAAGATTCGCAAAAGTCAATAGAAAATATGCGTATAGAATGCACAACTATAGTGTAATCCACATTAGTAGTCACCAAAGTTGATCAGATGCCCACAAAAACTCAAACATGAGTGTTTTCCTAGATGTAGCTATAACTCAATAAAGAATGAAGGTTTATGAAAGGCGATTAAAATTATGCATACATAATGCATAACCACAGTACAATCCACTATCGTAGTCACCAAAGTTGATTGATGGCCCACAAAAATCAAACATGAGCAATTTCCTAAATGCAGATATAACTCAACAAAATATGAAGGTTTGTGAAAGGTGATAGAAAATACACGTATAGAACCCAAAACTATGATGTAATGCACAATTGAAGTACAATCCACAATCGTAGTCACCAAAGTTGATCAAATGCCCACGAAAAGTCAAACACAAGCAGTTTCCTAAATGCGGCTATAACTCAACGAAAAATGAAGGTTCGCGAAAGGTGATAGAAAATTAGTATTCATAATGCACAACTACAGTGCAATCCATAATCGTTGTCACCAAAGTTGATCGATGGCCCAAGAAAACTCAACCATGAGTATTTTCCTAACTGTATCTATAACTCAACAAAAAACTAAATTTTTGGTAAGGCGATTAAAAACATGCGTACAAAATGCACAACTACAATATAATAAAAAATAATAGTCACAAAATTTGATTGATGGCCCACGAAAACTAAAAGGCAAGAATTTTCCTAAATGCAACTATAACTCAAACAAAAAATAAAGGTCCGTGGAAGGTGATTAAAAATATGAGCGTACCGAAATTGATTAATGGCCCACGAAAACTCAAACATGAGCGTTTTCCTAAATGCGGCTATAACTCAACAAAGAATGAAAGTTTCTGAAAGGTGATTAAAAGTATGTGTACAAAATGCATAACTACAATACAATCCACTATCGTAGTCACCAAAGTTGATTGATGACCCACAAAAAATCAGACATGAGCAGTTTCCTAAATGCGGCTATAACTCAACAAAACATGAAGGTTCACGAAGGATGATAGAAAATACACGTATAGAATACACAACTACAGTGTAATCCACAAGCGTAGTCACCAAAGTTGATTGATGGCCAACGACTACTCAAACTCGAGTGGTCTGCTAAATGCTGCTATAATTCAACAAAAAATGAAGGTCCGTGATAGGAAATTAAAAATATGCGTACAAAATGCACAACTAATGTACAATCCACAATTGTAGTCACCAAAGTTTTTGATAGCCGACAAAATCTCAAATAAGAGTGGTTTCCTAAATGGGGATATAACTCAACAAAAATAGAAGGTTCGTAAAAGGCGATAGAAAATACATGTACAAAACGAACAACTAAACTACAATCCACAATCATAGTCAGCAAAGTTGATCGATGGGCCATGAAAACTCAAACACGAGTGGTTTCCTAAGTGCAGCTATAATTCAACGAAAAATGGTTGTTGAAAGGCAATAGAAAATACATGTATAGAATACAAAACTACAATGTAATCCACAATCATAGTCACCAAAGTTGATCTATAATCCAAAAAAACTCAAACACGAGCAGTTTACTATATGCGGCCATAACTCAACAAAAAACAATTTTTTGGCAAAGGTGATAGAAAATACATGTATAGAATGCACAACCAAAGTGTATTCCACAAGCGTAGTTACCAAATTTGATTGATGGCTCACAAAAACTAAAACTCGACTGGTTTCCTAAATGCGGCTATAACTCAACAAAAAATTAAGGTTCGCAAAAAGTGATAAAATATACACGTACTGAATGGCCAACTTTAGGGCAATCCACAATCATAGTCACCAAAGTTGATCGATGGCCCACGAAAACTCAAACATGAGTGGTTTCCCAAGTGCAGTTATAATTCAACGAAAAATGAAGGTTCGTTAAAGGCGATAAAAAATACATGTATAGATTACGCAACTACAATGTAATCCACAATTGTAGTCACCAAAGTTGATCTAAGACCACAAAAACTCAAACATCAACAGTTTCCTAAATGTGGCGATAACTCAACAAAAAATGAATGTTCACGAAAGGTGATAGAAAATACACGTATAGGATGCACAACCAAAGTGTATTCCACAAGCGTAGTGACCAAAGTTGATCAATGGCTCACAAAAACTAAAAGTCGACTGGTTTCCTAAATGCGGCTATAACTCAACAAAAGATGAAAGTTCGCGAAAGGTGATAAAATATACGCGTACAGAATGGACAACTACAGTGCAATCCACAATCATAGTCACCAAAGTTGATCGATGGCACATGAAAACTCAAACACAAGCGGTTTCCTAAGTGCAGCTATAACTCAACGAAAAATCGAAAGACGATAGAAAATACGTGTATAGAATGCACAACTACAGTGTAATCCACAGTCGTAGTCACCAAAGTTGATCGATGGCCCCTGAAAACTGAAACACGAGCAGTTTCCTAAGTGCAGCTATAACTCAATTAAAAATGAAGGTTCACAAAAGGCAATAGAAAATACACATATAGAATGCACAATTACAGTTTAATCCACAAGCATAGTCACCAAAGTTGATCAATGGCCCACGAAAACTCAAACTCGAGTGGTTTCATAAATGCAGTTTTAACTAAACAAAAAAGAAGGTTCATGGAAGACGATAGAAAATACATTTACATAATAGATAACTACAGTGCAATCCACAATCGTATTTTCCAAAATTGAACAATGGCCCATAAAAATTCAAACACAAGCGATATCCTATGTGCGGCTATAACTCAACAAAAAATGAAGGTTCACGAAAGGTGATAGAAAATACATATATAGAATGCACAACTATAGTGTAATCCATAATCGTAGTCACCAAATTTGATCGATGGCTCACAAAAACTCAAACATGAGCATTTTCCTAAATACCTCTAAAACTCAACAAAAATTGAAGTTTCGCAAAAGGTGATAGAAAATACTCATATAGAATGCACAACTGCAATGTAATCCACAAATGTAGTCACCAAAGAGTATCGATGGCCCATGATTACTCAACTCGAGCGGTTTCCTAAATCCAGCTATAATTGAAAAAAAAATGAAGGTTCACGAAAGGCGATAGAAAATATGCATACAAAATAGTCATATACAGTGCAATCCACAATCGTACTTAGCAAAGTTGATCGATGGCCCATGAAAAGTCAAAGATGAGTAGTTTCCTAAGTGCAACTATAACTTTATGAAAAATGAAGGTTCACGAAAGATGATAGAAAATACACATATAGAATGCACTACGGTGTAATCGACAATAGTAGTCACCAAAGTTGATCGATGGTGCATGAAAACTCAAACACGAGCATTTTCCTAAATGCGGCTATAACTCAAAAAAATGGAAGGTTCATGAAAGGCAATTAAAAATATGCGTACAAAATGCACGACTACAATATAATCTACAATCGTAGTCACCAAAGTTGATTCATGATCCACAAAAACTCAATCATGAGCGGTTTCCTAAATGCGGCTATAACTCAACAAAAAATGAATGTTCGCGAAAGGCATTCTCTACGTGCATTTGCTCTCGCCTTTCTCGAGCCTTCAATTTTTGTTGAGCTTTCTTCGGCCATCAATCAACTTTGGTGACTACATTTTTGCATTAAACTATAGCTGTGGATTCTATATGCATCTTTTATATCGCCTGTCGTGAACCTTCATTTTTTGTTGACTTATAGCCGCATTCAGGAAAACCACTTTTTGTTGAGTTTTTGTGGGCCATCAATCAACTTTGGGTTATTATTGATTGCACATTAGTTGTCCATTTTGTAGTCATATTTTCTATCGCCTTTTGTGAACCTTCATTTTTTGTTGAGTTATAGCCGTAGTTAGGAAACCACTCATGTTTGAGTTTTGTGTGGCCATGGATCAACTTTGGTGACCTTGCTTGTGGATTACACTGTAGTTGTGCATTCTATACACGTATTTTCTAACGCCTTTCGTGAATCTTCATTTTAGTAGAGTTATAGCCGCATTTACCAAACCGCTCATGTTTGAATTTTTGTGGGCCATCAATCAACTTTGCTGACTAGGATTTTGTATTGTATTATAGTTGGGCATTTTGTTTGCATATTTTTAATCACCTTTTAGGAACCTTCATTTTGTGTTTAGTTATAGCCATATTTAGGAAAATGCTCGTGTTTGAGTTTTTGTGGGCCATCGATCAACTTTGGTGACTACGATTGTGGATTACACTGTAGTTGTACATTCTATATGCATATTTTCTATCACCTTTCGCGAACCTTCATTTCTGTTGAGTTATAGCCGCACTTAGGAAACCGCTCGTGTTTGAGTTTTCATGGGCCATTAATCAACTTTGTTGACTACGATTGTGGATTGCACTGTAGTTGTCCATTCTGTACAGTTATTTTCTATTGCCTTTCACGAACCTTCATTTTTTGTTGAGTTATAGCCACATTTAGGAAATCGATTGTGTTTGACTTTTCGTGGGCCATCAACAAACTTTGCTGATGACTATTGTGGATTGCATTGTAGTTGTCCATTTTGTACGCATATTTTGTATGCATATTTTTTTATTGTCAATTAACTTTGGTGACTATGATTGTGGATTAAATTGTAGTTGTGCATTCTATATGCGTATTTTCTATCACCTTTCGCGAACCTTCATTTTTCATTGAGTTATAGCTGCATTTCGGAGACCGCTCGTCTTTGTATTTTCCTAGGCCATCGATCAATTTTGAATTGTCGATTACACTATAGTAGTGCATTCTATACACGTATTTTCTATTATCTTTCGCAAACCTTCATTTTTTGTTGAGTTATAGCTGCACTTAGGAAGCTGCTCATGTTTTAGATTTCATGGGCAATCAATTAACTTTGGTGACTACAATTGTGGATTGCACTGTAGTTGTCTATTTTGTACCCGTATTTTCTATCACCTTTCACGAACCTTCATTTTTTGTTGAGTTATAGCCGTATTTAGGAAACCGCTCGTATTTGAGTTTTTGTGGGTGATCAAACAACTTTGGTGACTATAATTGTGAATTGTATAGACGTAATAAGTATCCGTTGTCACGAACCCTCAGTTTTCATTGAATTATAGCCGCATTTAGGAATTTTCTCGTGTTTGAGTTTTTGTGGGCTATTGATCAACTTTGGTGACTACGATTGTGGATTGCACTGTAGTTGTCCATTTTGTACGTGTATTTTCTATCGCCTTTGGTAATCCTTCATTTTTTTGTTGAGTTCTAGCCGCATTAAGGAAACCACTCGTGTCTGAGTTTTTGTGGGCCATCAATCAACTTTGGTGACTATGATTGTGGATTACACTGTAGTTGTGTATTCTATACACGTATTTTCTATCGCCTTTTGCAAACCTTAATATTTTTATTCAGTTATAGCCACATTTAGGAAACCCCTTATGTTTGAGTTTTATTGTTACATCGATCAACTTTGGTGACTACGATTGTGGTATAAATGTAGTTGTCCATTTTGTACGCATTTTCTATTGCCATTTGTGAACTTTAATTTTTTGTTGAGTTATAGCTGCATTTAGGAAACCTCTCGTGTTTGAACTTTCGTGGGCCATCGATCAATTTGTGTGACTATGATTTTGGATTACACTATAGTTGTGCAATGTGAAGACTAATATTTTGTCGCCTTTTGCAAACCTTCATTTTTTAATGAGTTATAGTCGCATTTAGGAAACTGCTCGTGTTTGAGTTTTTGTTGGCCATCGATCGATTTTGGTCACTATGCTTGCAGATTACACTTTAGTTGTGCATTCTATCCGCCTATTTTTTATCGCCTTTTGTGAACCTTCATTTTATGTTGAGTTATACTCACATTTAGGAAACCGCTCATGTTTGAGATTTTTTCTGCCATCAATCAACTTTGGTGACTATGATTGTGGATTATACTATACTTGTGCATTATGTACGCATATTTTTGGTAGCCTTTGACGAACCTTCTCTTTTCGTTCAGTTATAGCCGCATTTAGAAAATGCTCGTGTTTTAGTTTTTGTGGGCCATCAATCAATTTTGGTGACACGATTGTGGATTGCATTGTAGTTCTCTACATTCTATACGCATATTTTCTATCGCCTTTTGTGAACGTTCATTTTTCATTGAGTTATAGCTGCTCATTTTGAGTTTCTATGGGCCATTTATCAATTTTGGTGACTACGATTACAAATTGTTAGGTAGTTGTCAATTTTTTACTTGTATTTTCTATCGCCTTTTAGGAACCTTTATTTTTTGTTGAGTTATAGAGTTAACTGCTCAAGTTTAAATTTTCGTGGGGCCATCAACTTTGGTGAATACGCTTGGGGATTACACTGTAGTTGAGCATTCTATACACGTATTATCTATCGCCTTTCGCGAAACTTCATGTTTTGTTGAGTTATACCCGCATTTAGGAATCTGCTCATGTTTGAGTTTTTGTAGGCCATCGATCAACTTTGGTAATTGTGATTGTGGATTGTAGTTTAGTTGTGCATTATGTACACATATTTTTCATTGAGTTATAGCAACACTTAGGATACCGTTCCTGTTTGAGTTTTCATGGGCCATCAATCAACTTTGCTGATTATGATTGGTGATTACATTTTAGTTGTGCATTCTATATGCGTATTTTCTATCGCCTTTCATGAACTTTCATTTTTCGTTGAGTTATATTTGCACTTAGGAAACCTCTCGTGTTTGAGATTTCATGGGCCATTGATCAACTTTGGTGAATACTATTGTGCATTGCACTGTAGTTTTCCATTATGTACACGTATTTTCTATTGTCTTTCGCGAACCTTCATTTTTTGTTGAGTTATAGCCGCATTTAAGAAACGACTTGAGTTTGAGTTTTTGTGGGCCATCGATCAACTTTGGTGACTATGCTTGTAGATTACACTATAGTTGTGCATTCTATACACATATTTTCTATCGCCTTTCATGAACCTTCATTTTTTCTTGAGTTATAGCTGCATTTATTAAACCGCTCATATTTGAGTTTTTGTGGACCATCGATCAACTTTGTTGACTATGATTGTTTTTTTTTTTTAAGAGGGGAATCGGGTGCAGCACGGCCCCCCATATAACCCCCCACCGCCAGTAAACTTTTTACCGTGACTGGTAGTGCTGGCGGGACACACCAACCGGTACCACGGGAGCGCCGGAGAGTCGAACCCATGGTGGGCGCCCTGCTATTGACTATGATTGTGGATTGTACTATAGTTATCCATTATGTATGCATATTTTTAATCACCTTTTTCAAGGGCCATCGATCAACTTTCGTGACTGTGTTTGTGGATTACAATGTATTTGTGCATTCTATACATGTATTTTCTATCACTTTTTGCGAACCTTAATTTTTCGTTGAGTTATAGCTGCACTTATGAAACCACTCGTGTTCGAGATTTCATGTGCCATTTATCAACTTTGGTGACTACAATTGGGGATTGCATTGTAGTTGAGCATTTATACATGTCTTTTCTATTGCCTTTCGCAAACCTTCATTTTTTGTCGGCTTATAGCTTCATTAATGAAAATGCTCGTGTTTCAGTTTTCATGGGCCATATATCAACTTTGGTGACTATGATTGTGGATTACACTGTAGTTGAGCATTCTATACGCGTCTCTTCTATCACTTTTTGTGGAGTTATAGCCGCATTTAGGAAACCGCTCGTGTTTGAGTTTTGGTCGGCCATTGATAAACTTTGGTGACAATGATTGTGGAGTGCACTGTACTTGTCCATTTTGTACACGTACTTTTTATCGTCTTTCACGAACCTTCATTTTTCGTTGAGTTATTGCCGCATTTTGGAAACCGCTCGTGTTCTAATGAGACACGAATCGTCTGTTTCTTGAGAAAATAAGTTCTTGAAAAAGATTTTTTGGAAAAGTGGAAGCAGTATAGAGGTAACAAACACAATTTTTTTTAATCTTTTTATGAAAAATGAGATAAATGGGTTTTGTAGAGACTATCATTTTGAGTAGACATAGATAGTCATTTTTTTCAGAAAACTAATATTTCACCAACATGCAAAAACCCCTCAAAAATAGAATCTACAAAACAATTTTTTTGGGAAAATCAAAAATATGGGTTTTATATGTACTTGTGTGCTCAACAGATCCAAATCGTATGGTTTTTGAAAAAATAAGTTGTTTTTGAAAACGATAGATTTTTTTGAAAGATATAAGCAATAGAGGTAACAGAGGCAAATTTTTTGAGTCCTTTAATGAAAAAATCCGAGAAATGGGTTTTGTAAAGAATTTCTTTCTGAGTAGACCTAGATTGTCCTCTTTTCGAAAAACTAATTTTTAAACAACATGCAAGCACCCCTTAAAAATAGAATCTATGAAACAATTTTTTTTGGGATAATCAAAATATGGCTTTTATAGGTACTCAGTAAAGGGACCCTGATTTTCCATTTTTTCAAAAAATAAATTATTCTTAAAAAAGATAGAGTTTTTTGAAACTTTTTATGCTAAACCTAAGAAATGGGTTTTGTAGAGAATGACATTCTGAGTAGACACAAATCATTCTTTTTTCAAGAAAACTAATTTTTCACAAACATTCAACAACCCCTCAAAAATAGAATCTAAAAAACATTTTTTTTAGGGAAAATAAAAAATATGGGTTTTATAGGTGCTTGAGAGCTAAAGTAACCCAGATCATGCATTTTCTAAAAAAATAAGTTGTTTTTGGAAAAGATAGATTTTCTTGAAAAGTAGAAGCAGTAGAGGTAACAAAGGCAAATTTTTTGAATCTTTTTATGAAAAATCTGAGAAATAGGTTTTGTAGAGAATGTCGTTCTGAGAAGACCCAGATCGTCCAGTTTTTGAAAAAAATCTTTGTTGTTCAAAAAGATAGTATTTTTTGAAAAGTGGAAGCAGTAGAGGTAACAGAGACAATTTTTTGAATCATTTTATTAAAAATCTAAGAAATGGGTTTCGTTGAGGATGTTGTTTTGAGTAAGACCCAGATCGTCCTTTTTTGGAAAAATTATTTTTTCATAAACATGCAAGAACCCCTAAAAAATTGAATCTATGAAACTATTTTTTTCTTTAAAATGAAAGTATGGGTTTTATAGGCGTTCGTGTGCTAAAGGGACCCAGATCGTCCATTTTTTTTTTTTAACTAAGTTGTTTTTGAAAAAGATAGATTTTTTTGAAAAGTAGAAGTAGTAGAGGGTAACAAAGGCAAAAATTTTGAATATTTTTATAAAAAATATGAGAAATGGGTTTCGTAGAGAATGTCCTTCTGAATAGAACCAGATTGTCCCCTTTTCGAAAAACTAATTTTTCACCAACATGACAAAACCCTTCAAAAATAGAATCTATGAAACAATTTTTTATCGAAAATTGAAAATATGGGTTTTATAGGTGTTCCTGTGCTAAGACACCCAGATCGTCCGTTTTTAAAAAAAGTAAGTTCTTCGTGAAAAAGATAGATTTTTTTGAAAAGTAGAAGTAGTTGAGGTAATAGAGCCAAAAATTTTGATTTTTTTTTTTAAAATGGGATAAATGGGATTTGTAGAGAATGTCAATTTGAGTAGACCCAAATCGGCCTTTTTTTTTTTGAAAAACTAATATTTCACAAACATGCAAGCCCTCAAAAATAGAATCTACAAAATAATTTTCTCTTGGAAAATCTAAAATATTTGTTTTATAGGTGCTTGTGTGCTGAAGAGACCCAGATCGTCCGTTTTTTGGAAAAATAAGTTGTTTTTGAAAAAGATAGATTTTTTTGAAAATTAGAAGCAGTATAGGTAACAAAGGCAATTTTTGAATCTTTTTTATGAAAAAACTGAGAAATGGATTTTGTAGAGAATGTCGTTCTTAGTACACCTAGATTGTCCTATTTTCGAAAAACTAAGTTTTATAGGTGCTAGTGTGTTGAAGAGATTTAAATCATCCAAAAATTTTAAAAAATAAGTTGTTCTTGAAACAGGTAGATTTTTTTTAAAAATACAAGCAGTAGAGCTAACATAGATAAATTTTTTGAATATTTTTATGAAAAATCTGAGAAATGGGTTATTTAGAGAATGTCATTCTTCGTAAATCCAAATCATCTTTTTTTCGAAAAAATATTTTTTCAACAACATGCAAAAACCCCTCAAAAATAGAATCTACGAAACAATTTTTTTGGGAATATCAAAAATATGGGTTTTTAGGTGCTTGAGAGTTAAAAAGACCCAAATCATCCGTTTTTTGAAAAAATAATTTTTTTTTAAAACTAGAAGTAGTACAGGTAACATAGGCAAAAATTTTGAATCTTTTTTTGAGAAGTCTGAGAAATGGGTTTTGTAGAGTATGTCATTTTGAGAAGAACCATATCATCCTTTTTTTGAAAAACTAATTTTTCACCAACATGTAAGAACGCCTCAAAAATAGAATCTACAAAACATTTTTTTTTGGGAAAATAAGAAATGTGGGTTTTATAGGTGCTCGTGTGCTAAAGAGACCCAGACCGTCTGGTTTTTGAAAAAAATATTTGTTCTTCAAAAAGATGGATTTTTTTTAAAAGTAGAATCAGTAGAGGTAACATAGACAAATATTTTGAATCTTTTTATGAAAAATTTTACAAATCATTTTTGTAGAGAATATCATTCTGAGTTAAACTAATTTTTCACCAACATGCAAGAACCCTTCAAAAATAGAATCTATGAAACTATTTTTTTTGGAAAATTGAAAATATAGGATTTATAGTCAACAAAGTTGATTGATGGCCCACAAACACTACTCAAACATGAGCGTTTTCCTAAATGTGGCTATAACTCAAAAAAACTGAAACTTCATGAAATCCCATTGAACATATGCGTACAAAATGCACAACTACAGTACATTCCAAAAGTGTAGTCACCAATGTTGATCAATGGCTCATGAAACTCAAACACGAGCAGTTTCCTAAATGCAGCTATAACTCAACAAAAAATGAAGGTTCATTAAAGGCAATAGAAAATAAACGTACAAAATAGACAACTATAGTGCAATCCATAATCATAGTCACCAAAGTTGATCGATGGCTCACAAAAACTCAAACTCGAGTAGTTTCCTAAATGCAGCCATAACTCAATGAAAAATGAAGGTTCACGAAAGGCAATAGAAAAAACACGTATAGATTGGACAACTACAATGCAATCCACAATTTTTGTCACCAAAGTTGATCGATGCCACACGACAACTCAAATATGAGTGAAATCTCAAACACGAGCGGTTTTCGTAAATGCGGCTATAGCCCAACAAAATTTGGGGTACACGAAAGGCGATAAAAAATACGCATATAGAATGCATAAGTATAGTGAATCCACAATCGTAGTCAACAAAGCTAATCGATGGCCCACAAAAACTCAAACACAAGCCGTTTCCTAAAAGCGGCTATAACTCAACAAAAAGTGAAGGTTCGCAAAAGCCGATAGAAAATATGTCTACAAAATGGAACACAACAGTGTAATCCACAATTGTAGTCACCGAAGTTGATCAATGGCACACAAAAACTCAAACACAAGTGGTTTCATAAGTGCAGCTATAACTTAACACAAGCGGTTTCCTAAATGCAGCTATAACTCCACAAAAAATGAAGGTTCACAAAAATCGATAGAAGAGACGCGTATAGAATGGTCAACTACAATGTAATCCATAATCATAGTCACCGAAGTTGATATATGGTCCACGAAAACTCAAACACGAGCATTTTCATTAATGAAGCTATAAGCCCACAAAAAATGAAGGTTAGCGAAAGGTGATAGAAAAGACATGTATAAAATGTTAAACTACAGTGCAATCCCCAATTCTAGTCACCAAAGTTGATAAATGGCACACGAAAACTCGAACATGAGTGGTTTCATAAGTGCAACTATAACTCAATGAAAAATTAAGGTTCACAAAAAGTGATAGAAAATACACATATAGAATGCACAAATACATTGTAATCCACATGCGTAGTCACCAAGGTTGATCGATGGCCCTTGAAAACTCAAACTTGAACTATTTCCTTAATACAGCTATAAATGAACAAAAAATGATGTTTCATGAAAGGCGATTGCAAATACACATAGAGAATTGACAACTACAGCACAATCCACAATCGTAGTCACCAAAGCTGAACAATGGCCTACGAAAACTCAAACACGAGTTGTTTCCTAAGCGGAGCTATATAACTAAACAAAAAATGAAGATTTATGAAATGTGATAGAAAATAAGCGTATAGAATGCCCAACTACACTATAATCCACAATCGCAGTCACCAAAGTGGATTGATGGCCCACGAAATCTCAAACACGAGCATTTTCCTAAATGCGGCAATAACTCAAGAAAAAGTGAAGGATCGTGAAAGCCAACTAAAAATATGCATACAAAATGCTAAACTACAGTACAATCCACAATCGTAGTCACCGAAGTTGATTGATGGCCCAAAAAAACTCAAACATGAGCAGTTTCCTAAATCTAGATTTCTGAAACGCGATAGAAAATACGTGTATAGAATGTACAACTACAGTGCAATCCACAGTCGTAGTGACCAAAGTTGATCGATGGCCCACGAAAACTCCAACATGACCAATTTCCTAAATGTGGCTATAACTTAACAAAAAATGAATGTTCATGAAAGGTGATTAAAAATATGCATACATAATGCATAACTATAGTACAATCCACAATCATAGTCACCAAAGTTTATCGATGGTCCACAAAAACTCAAACATGAACGGTTTAATAAATGCAGCTATAACTCAACAAAACATATAGTTTCACAAAAGGCAATAGAAAATACATATATAGAATGCACAACTACAATGTAATCCACAAGAATAGTCACCAAAGTAGACCGATGGCCCATGAAAACTCAAACTCAAGTCATTTCCTAAATGCGGCTAAAACTCAACAAAAAGTGAAGGTTCGCGAAAGGCGATAGAAAATATGCATACAAAATAGACAACTACAATGCAATGCACAATAGTAGTTACCAAAGTTGATCAATGGCCCATGAAAACTCAAACACAAGATGCTTCCTAAGTGCATCTATAACTCAACGAAAAATGAAGGTTTGCTGAAGGTGATAGAAAATACGTGTATAGAATGCACCACTACAAGGAATCCACAATCGTAATCACCAAAGTTGATATATGGCCCACGAAATATCAAACACGAGCGTTTTTATTAATGTGGCTATAAATCAACAACACATGAAGGTTCATGAAAGGTGATTAAAAATATGCGTATAGCATGCACAACTATAGAACAATCCACAATCGTAGTCACCAAAGTTGATCGATGGCCCACAAAATCTCAATCACGAGCAATTTCCAAAATGTGGCTATAACTCAAAAAAAATGAAGGTTTGCGGAAGGTGATAGAAAATATGCGTATACAATGCAAATCTATAGTGTTTTCCTAAATGCGGGTATAACTCTACAAAAATAAAGGTTCGTGAAAGGAAGTCAAAAGCATGTGTACAAATTGCACAACTATAGTACAGTCCACAATTGTAGTAACCAAAGTTGATTGACAGAACACAAAAATTCAAACAAGAGCAGTTTCCTAAATGCGGCTATAACTCAACAAAAAAGGAAGGTTTGCTAAAGGCGATAGGAAATACATGTATAGATTAGACAACTACAGTATAATGCAAAATCGTAGTCAGCAAAGTTGATTGATGGCTCACAAAAACTCAAACATGAGTGTTTTCCTAAATGCGGCTATTACTCAATAAAAAATGAAGGTTCGTGAAAGGCAATAGAAAATACGGTTATAGAATGCAAAACTACAGTGTAATCGACAAGCGTACTCACTAAAGTTGATCAGTGGCACACAAAAACTAAAACACAAGTGGTTTACTTAAATGCCCATAACTCAATGAAAAATGAAGGTTCGCAAAAGGTGATAGAAATTACATGTACATATTGGACAACTACAGTGCAATCCACAATCGTAGTCACCAAATTTGATCAATAGCCCAAAAAAACTCAAATACGAGCACTTTCCTAAATATGGCTATAACTATACAAAAAAAGAAAGTTTGTGAAAAGCGATTAAAAATAAGTGTATAGAATGCAAAACTATAATACAATCCACAATCGTAGTAACCAAAGTTGATCGATGTCCTAGGAAAAGTCAAAGTGGACTGATTTCCTAAATGCGGCTATAACTCAATAAAAAATGAAAGTTCGTGAAAGGAAATTTAAAATATGCTTACTGAATGTAGAAATATAGTAAACTCGACAATCGTAGTCACCAAAGTTGATATTTTTCCCATAAGAAGCCAAATAGAAAATACAAAAAAAGAAGGTTCGCAAAAGGCGATAGAAAATTCAACTACAGAATGGAACACTAGAGTGCAATCCACAATCGTAGTCACCAAAGTCGATCGATGGCTTACGAAAATTAAAACATTAGTGCAGTTTCCTATGTGTGGTTATAACTCAATGAAAAATGAAGATTCGCAAAAGGAAATAGAAAATACACTTATAGAATGCACAACAATAGTGTAATCCACAAGCGTATTCACCAAAGTTGATCCATGGCCCACAAAAACTCAAACTCGAGTGGTTTCCTAAATATGGCTATAACTCAACAAAAAATGAAGGTTTTCGAAAGGCGATAGAAAATATGCGTAGAAATTGGACAACTATAGTGCAATCCACAATCGTAGTCACCAAAGTTGATTGATGGCCCATGAAAACACAAACACGAGCAGTTTCCTAAGAGCAGCTATAACTTAACGAAAAATGAAGGTTCACGAAAGGAGAAAGAAAATACGCGTATAGAATGCACAACTACAGTGTAATCCATAATCATATTCACCAAAGTTGATTGATGGCCCATGAAAACTCAAACACAAGTGTTTTCATAAGTGCGGCTATAACTCAAATAAAAATGAAGGTTTGTGAAAGCAAATTAAAAATACGCGTATAGAATGCAGAACTTCACTAGAATCGACAATCGTAGTCAACATCGTTGGTAGATGGCCATAAAAACTCAAACATGAGTGGTTTCATAAATGCGGCTATAACTCAACAAAAAATTATGGTACATGAAAAACAATTTAAAAAATGCGTACAAACTGCACAACAACAGTACAATCCACAATCGTTGTCACCAAAGTTCATCGATGCCCCAAAAAGACTCAAACATGAGTGGTTTCCTAAATAAGGCTATAACTGAAAATAAAAATGAAGGTTCACAAAAAGAAATACAAACTACGCGTATAGAATGCACAACTATAGTGTAATCCACAATTGTAGTCACCAAAGTTGATCGATGACCCACGAAAACTCAAACACGAGCTTTTTCCTAAATGCAGTTATAACTCAACAAAAAATGAAGGTTCATCGATCAACTTTGGTGACTACGATTGTGGATTGCACTTACAGTTTCCATTTTGTACATGGCTTTCATATTGCCTTTCGGGAACCTTCATTTGTTGTCGACTTATAGGCGCATTTAGGAAACGGCTCGATTTTGAGTTTTTCGTGGGCCATCAATCAACTTTGGTGACTACTCTTGTGGATTACAGTATAGTTGTGCATTCCATATGCGTATTTTCTATCGCCTTTCGCGAACCTTCATTTTTTGTTGAGTTATAGCCGCATTTAGGAAACCGCTCATGCTTGAGTTTTTGTGGGCCATCGATAAACTTTGGTGACTACGTTTCTGGATTGTACTGTAGTTATGCATTTTGTATGCATATTTTTAATTGCCTTTCACGAACCTTCATTTTTTTTAGTTATAGCCGCATTTAGGAAACCGATTATGGTTTCGTGGGCCATCGATCAACTTTGGTGACTACGATTGTGGATTGTACTGTAGTTGTCCATTTTGTATGCATATTTTCTTTTGCCTTTTGTGAACCTTCATTTTTTTTTGAGTTATAGCCACATTTAGGAAACCGCTCGTGTTTGAGTTTTCATGGGCCATGGATCAACTTTGGTGACTACGATTGTGCATTGCACTGTAGTTGTGCATTCTATAAGCACAACTTCTATCACCTTTCGCGAACCTTCATTTTTCATTGAGTTATAACTGCACTTATGAAACTGCTCATGCTTGAGTTTTCGAGGGCCATCAATCAACTTTGATGACTACACTTATGGATTACAATGTAGTTGTGCATTCTATGCATGTATTTTCTATCACCTTTTGTGAACGTTCATTTTATGTTGAGTTATATGCACATCTAGGAAATCGCTCGTGTTTGAGTATTCGTGGGCCATCGATCAACTTTGGTGAGTACGATTGTGGATTGCACTGTAGTTGTCCATTTTGTACGTATATTCTCTCTCGCCTTTTGTGAACCTTCATTTTTTGTTGAGTTATAGCGGCATTTAGGAAGCTGTTCGAGTTTGAGTTTTCGTGGGCCATATTGACATAGTCAGTTTTCTCTCTTGATATTGTCATGACCTTGTACTTGTAGGTTTAAGGCTAATGGTTCAGTTACCATGCATTTTATAAGCCTAAATCCAAATGGGAAACATGCATTGTGATTTTCAAACCTTTTGGAATGAGTACCCACTTTATAACGGGTACTTATTCTAAAAGTGACCGACTACATATTTTAAAGCTGAAAAATGACACTTCCACTAGAAGTGGACTCAACTTCTTGCACTTACTCTACACTATAAATCTGCATTCTATACAAGTATTTTTTATCGCCTTTCACGAACCTTCATTTTTCATTTAGTTATAGCTGCACTTAAGAAACCACTCATGTTTGAGTTTCATAAAACTTTGCCTCTCTACAAAACCCATTTTTCAGATTTTTCATAAAAAGATTGAAATTTTTTGCCGTTGTTACCTCTACTGCTTCTACTTTTCAAAAAAATCTATCTTTTTCAATAACAAATAATTTCAAAAAACAGACAATCTGGGTCTCTTTAGCACATGAGCACCTACAAAACCCATATTTCAATTTTCCCCAAAAAAAAATTGGTTTGTAGATTCTATTTTTGAGGGGTTCTTACATGTTAATGAAAAATTAGCTTTTCAAAAAAAGGACGATCTAGGTCTACTAAAAATGACATACTCTACAAAATATATTTCTTAGATTTTTTATAAAAAGATTCAAAAAAATTGCCTCTGTTACCTCTAATGCTTCTACTTTAAAAAAAAAAATCTTTTTCAGAAAAAGATTCAAAAAAATTGCCTCTGTTACCCATTTTTCAGATTTTTCATAAAAAGATTGAAATTTTTTGCTGTTGTTACCTCTACTGCTTCTACTTTTCAAAAAAATCTATCTTTTTCAATAACAAATAATTTCAAAAAACAGACAATCTGGGTCTCTTTAGCACACGACCACCTGTAAAACCCATATTTTTGATTTTCCAAAAAAAATTATTTCGTAGATTCTATTTTTGAGGGGTTCTTCATGTTGGTGAAAAATTAATTTATCCAAAAAAGGATTATTTGGATATTACTCAAAATGGCATTCGCTACAAAACCCATTTCTCAGATATTTCATAAAAAAATTCAAAAAATTGCCTATGTTACTGCTTCTACTTTTCAAAATAATCTATCTCTTTCAAAAACAACTTTTTTTAAAAAAAACAGACGATTTGAATCTCTTTAGCACACTAGCACCTATAAAACCCATATTTTAGATTTTCCCCAAAAAAATTATTTCATGGATTCTATGTTTGAGAGGTTCTTGCATGTTGGTGAAAAATTAGTTTTTCGAAAAGACGAACAATTTGGGTCTACTAAGAACGACATTCTCTACAAAACCAGTTTCTTAGCTTTTTCATAAAAAAATTCAAACAAATTGCCTCTATTACCTCTACTGCTTTTAATTTTCAAAAATATCTATGTTTATCAAGAACAACATATTTTTTCAAAAATCGGATATTCTGGTGGGTCTTTTGAGCACACAAGTACCTATAAAAACCATATTTTTGATTTTCCCAAAGAAATATTGTATCGTCGATTCTATTTTTGAGGGGTTCTTACATGTTGCTGAAATATTAGTTTTTTGATAAAAGGACGATCTAGGTCTACTCCGAATGACATTCTCTACAAAACCCATTTATCCCATTTTTAATAAAAAGATTCAAAAAATTTGTGTCTATTACCTCAACTGCTTCTACTTTTCAAAATAATCTATCTTTTTCAAAAAGAAGTTATCTTTTCAAAAATCGAACGATCTGGGTCTCTTTAGCTCGCACCTACAAAACCCATATTTTCAATTTTCCCAAAAAAATTGTTTCATCGACTCTATTTTTGAGGGGTTCTTGAATGTTGGTGAAAAATTAGTTTTTCTAGCAAAGGACAATTTAGGTTTCCTAAGAACGACATTCTCTACAAAGCCCATTTCTCAAAATTTTCAGAAAAAATTCAAAAAAATTGCCTCTGTTACCTCTACTGCTTCTACTTTTTAAAAAAATCTATCTTTTTCGAAAACAACTTATTTTCTCAAAAAACGGACTATCTTGGTCTCTTTAGCTCTCGAGTACCTATGAAACCCATATTTTCAATTTTCCATAAAAAAATTGTTTCATAGATTCTATTTTTGAGCTGTTGTTGCGTGTTGGTGAAAAATTAGTTTTTTGAAATAAGAACTGATCTAAGTCTACTCATAACGACATTCTCAACAAAACCCATTTCTCAGATTTTTCATAAAAAAGATTCAAAAAAATTGTCTTTGTTACCTCTACTGCTTCTAATTTTTAAAAAATCCATCTTTTTCAAAATAAGGACAATTTGGGTCTACTCAGAACGGTTTTCTCTACAAAACCCATTTCTCATATTTTTAATAAAAAGATTCAAACAATTTGTCTCTGTTACCTCTACTGATTCTACTTTTTTCAATTTTTTTTTAAAAAACAACTTATTTTTTCAAAAAATAGAGAATCTGGGTCTCTTAAGCTTTCAAGCACCTACAAAACCCATAGTTTTTATTTTCCCAAAAAAAATTGTTTCGTAGATTCTATTTTTGAGAGGTTCTTGAATGTTGGTGAAAAATTAGTTTTACGAGAAAAGGACGATTTAGGTCTACTAAGAACGAGACTCTCTACAAAACCCATTTCTCATATTTTTCATAAAAAGACTCTAAAAAATTACCTCTTTTTCAAGAACAACTTATTCTCTCAAAAAACGGACGATCTAGGTCTACTTAGAACAACATTCTCTACAAAACCCATTTCTTATATATTTCATAAAAAGATTCAAAAATTTTACCTCTGTTACCTCTACTGCTTCTACTTTTCAAAAAAATTGATCCTTTTCAACAACAACGTATTTCTTCAAAAAACGGACTATCTGGATCTTTTTAGCACACAAGCACCTATAAAAACCATATTTTGATTTTCCCCAAAAAAAAAATCGTAGATTTTATTTATGAGGGGTTCTTGCATGTTGTTGAAACATTAGTTTTTCGAAAAAAGGACTATCTCAGTCGACTCAAAACGACAATCTCTACAAAACCCATTTCTTAGATTTTTCATAAAAGGATTCAAAACATTTGCCTCTGTTACCTCCACTGCTTCTATTTTTCAAAAAAATCTATATTTTTAAAGAACAACTTTTTTAAAAAAAATCGGATGTTTTGGGTCTCTTGAGCACATGGGTACCTATAAAACCCATTATTTCGATTTTCCAAGAAATAATTGTTTCATAGATTCTATTTTTGAGAGGTCTTGCTTGTTTTTAAAATATTAGTTTTTTGAAAAAAGGACAATCTGGGTGTACTCAAAATGACATTCTCTACAGAACCCATTTATCCCATTTTTCATAAAAAGATTCAAAAAGTTTGCCTATGTTACTTCTAGTACTTCTACTTTTCAAATAAATATATCTTTTTCAATAAGTTATTTTTTTTAAAAATGGACTATTTGGGTCTCATTAGCACACACCTATAAATCCCATACTTTTGATTTTACAAAAAAAAAAGTTTCGTAGATTCTATTTTTGAGTGGTTCTTGCATGTTGGTGAAAATTTAGTTTTTCGAAAAAAGGACGATCTAGGTCTACTCACAATGACAACGACATTCTTTACAAAACCCATTTTTCCCAAACTTTTCATAAAAGGAATAAAAAAAATTGTCTTTGTTACCTCTACTGATTCTACTTTTCAAAAAAATCTATCTTTTTGAAAAACAGATAGTTTTAAAAAAAATCGGACGATTTGGGTCTCTTTAGCATACAGACACCTATAAAATCCATATTTTTTACTTTCCCAAAAAAATTGTTTTGTAGATTCTATTTTGAAGGGTTCTTTAATGTTGGTGAAAAATTAGTTTTTCAAAAAAAGGACGATATGGGTCTTCTCAAAACGACATTCTCTACAAAACCCATTTGTCATATTTTTCATAAAAAGATTCAAATTTTTTTCCTTTGTTACCTCTACTGCTTCTACTTTTCAAAAAAATCTATCTTTTTCAAAAATAACTTTTTTTTTTAAAGAACGGACAATCTAGGTCCCTTTAGCACATGAGCACCTATAAAACCCATTTTTTGCCCCCAAAATAAATTGTTTTGTAGATTCTATTTTTGAGGGGTTCTTACATTTTGGTGAAAATTTAATTTTTTGAAAAAAGGATGATTTGGATTTATGTAGAATGACATTCTCTACAAAACCAATTTCTCAAATTTTTCATAAAAAGATTCAAAAAAATTACCTATGTTACCTCTATTGTCTCTATTTTTCAAGAAAATCTATCCTTTTCAACAACAACTTTTTTTTCTAAAAAGCAAACGATTTGAATCTCTTCAGCACACCAGCACCTATAAAACCCATATTTTTTATTTTCCCAAAAAAAATAAAATTGTACATTCTATTTTTGAGAGGTTTTTGCATGTTGGTGAATAATTAGTTTTTCGAAAAAAGGACGATCTGCGTCTACTAAGAACGACATTCTCTACAAAATCTATTTTTTAGGGGTTCTTGCATGTTGGTGAAATATTAAGTTTTTTGAAAAAAGGACGATCTGGGTCTACTCAGAATGACATTCTCTACAAATTCCATTTATTCCATTTTTCAAAAAAAAATTCAAAAAATTTCCCTCTGTTTACCTCTACTGCTTCTACTTTTCAAAAAAATCTTTCTTCTTCAAGAAACTTTTTTAAAAAACACACGATTTGGGTCTACTCAGAACAACATTCTCAACGAAACGCATTTCTTAGATTTTTCATAAAATGATTCAAAAAATTTGTCTCTATTACGTCTATTGCTTCCACTTTTCAAAAAGTACTATCTTTTTGAACAACAAATATTTTTTTCAAAAACCGCATGATCTATATTTCATAGAGCACAAGCACGTATAAAACCCATGTTTTTTATTTTCCCAAAAAAAGTTGTTTCATATAATTCTATTTTTGAGGGGTTCTTGCATGTTAGTGAAAATTTAGTTTTTCGAAAAAAGGACGATCTGGGTCTTCTCAAAACGACATTCTCTACAAAACCCATTTCTTAGATTTTTCATAAAAAGATTCAAAAAATTTGCCTCTGCTTTTAGAAAAAATCTATCTATTTCAAAAACTTCTGTTTTCATAAAACAGACGATCTACGTCTCTTTAGCTCTCAAGTGCCTATAAAACCCATATTTTCGATATTCCCTAAAAAAATTGTTTCGTAGATTCTATTTTTGAAGGTTTTTTGCATATTGGTGAAAAATAAGTTTTTCAAAAAGAGGACGATTTGTCTCTACTCAGAATGATATTCTCTACAAAACCAATTTCTTAGGTTTTTCATAAAAAGTTTCAAAAACTTTACCTTTGTTACCTCTACTGTTTCTACTTTTCAGAAAATCTTTATCTTTGTTAAGAATAACTTATTTTTTCAAAACATGGACAAATTGAGTTCCTTTCGCACACGAGCACCTATAAAAACCATATTTCAATTTTCCCAAAAAAAAATGTTTCGTAGATTCTATTTTTGAGGGGTTTTTGCATGCGGTTTAAACATTAGTTTTTCAAAAAGAGGATGATCTGGGTCTACTCAGAATGACATTCTCTACAAAACCCATTTCTTAGATTTTTCATTAAAAGACTCAAAAAAATTGTCTCTATTACCTCCACTACTTCTACTTTTCAAAAAAATGTATCTTTTTCAAAAAGATCTTATTTTTTAAAAAACCGGATGATCTAGATCTGTTGAGCACACGAGTACCTATTAAACCCATATTTTTTATCTTCCCAATAAAAATTGTTTTGTAGATTCTATTTTAGAGGGGTTCTTGCATGTTAGTGAAATATTAGTTTTTCAATCGCTGTGAACTTTCATTTTTTGTTGAGTTATAGCCAATTTAGGAAACCACTCGAGTTTGAGTTTTTGTGGACTTTCTATCAACTTTGGTGACTACGCTTGTGGAGTACTTTCTTTTTGTGCATTCTATACATGTATTTTCTATCGCCTTTCGAGAACCTTCATTTTTTGTTAAATTATAGTTGTACTTAGGAAATCGCTCATGTATGAGTTTTCATGGGCCATTGATCAACTTTCGTAACTACAATTTTGGATTGCACTGTAGTTGTCCATTATGTAATTATATTTTCTATCGCCTTTTGCGAATCTTTATTTTTCATTGAGGTATAGCCACTTTACAAGACCGCTCCACTTTGATTTTTCGTGGGCCATCGATCAACTTTGGAAAGACTACAGTGGATTACACTATAGTTGTTCATTCTATACACGTATTTTTCATTGTTTTTCGTGAACCTTCATTTTTCGTTGAGTTATAGCCACACTTAGGAAAGGGCTCATGTTTGAATTTTCGTGGGCCATCGATTAACACTGGTGACTATGATTGTGGATTGCACAGTAGTTGTCCATTATGTACGCGTATTTTCTATTGCCTTTTGCGAACATTGATTTTTTGTTGAGTTATACTTGCACTTAGGAAACCGCTCGTGTTTGAGTTTTCGTGGGCCCTCGATCAACTTTGGTGAGTACAATTGTGGATTGCACTATAGTTGTACATTTTGTACATATATTTTCTATCACCTTTCGTGAACCCTCATTTTTGGTTGAGTTATAGCCACATTTAGGAAAAAAATCCTGTTTGAGTTTCAATCAACTTTGGTCACTACGCTTGTGAATTACACTGTAGTTGTTCTTTCTATAAGCGTATTTTCTATCGCCTTTCATGAAGCTTCATTTTTTGTTGAGTCATACCCGCATTTAGGAAATCGCTCATGTTTGAGCTTTTGTGGGCCATCAATCAACTTTAGTGACTACAATTGTGGATTGTACAGTATTTGTGCATTTTATACGAGTTTTTTCTATCACTCTTCGCGAACTTTTATTTTTTGTTGAGTTATAGCCTTATTTAGGAAACCGCTTGTGTTTGATTTTTCGTGTGCCATCGATCAGCTTTGGTGACTATGATTCTAGATTGCATTGTAGTTGTCCATTTTGTACACGTATTTTCAATCTCGTTTTGAGAACCTTCATTTTTTGTTGAGATATAGCTGCAATTAGGACACCGCTCATGTTTGAGTTTACATGGGATCAACTTTGGTGACTACAATTGTGGATTACACTGTAGTTGTGCATTCTATATGCGTATTTTCTATCTCCTTTCACGAACCTTAATTTTTCGTTTAGTTATAGCTGCACTTTAGAAACCGCTTGTGGTTAAGTTTTCGTGGGCATTCGATCAAGTTGGTGACGACGATTGTGGATTGCACTGTAGTTTTCCATTCTATACATGTATTTTCTATCGCCTTTCACGAAACTTCATTTTTTGTTGAGTTATTGCCACATTTAGGAAACCACACGAGTTTAAGATTTCATGTGCCATCGATCAACTTTGGTGACTACAATTGTGGATTGCACTATAGTTTTCCTTCTATACATGTATTTACTATCGCTTTTCGCGAATCTTCAAACACGAGCAGTTTCCTAAATGCAACTATAACTCAACAAAAAATCAAGGTTCATGAAAGGTGATAGAAAATACACGTCCAAATGAGACAACTACAATGCAATCCACAATCGCAATTAGCAAAGTTGATCGATGGCCCACGAAAACTCAAATATGAGCGGTTTCCTAAATATAGCTATAACTCAACGAAATTTATCGATGGTCCACGAAAACTCAAATACGAGCAATTTTCTAAATAAGGCTATAACTCAAAAAAAATGAGGGTTCACGAAAGTCAATAGAAAATACGTGTATAGAATGCACAACTATAGTGTAATCCACAAGCTTAGTTACAAAAGTTGTTCGATGGCAAATGAAAACTCAAACATGAGTGGTTTGTTGAATGCGGCTATAACTCAATAGAAAATGAAGGTTCGAGTAAGACGATAGAAATACGTGTACAAAATGGGAAACTACAGTCATATCCGCAACTATAGTCATGAAAATTGATCAATGGTCCACGAAAACTCAACCACGAGTAGTTTTTGAAGTGCTGCTATAACTCAATAAAAATGAAGGTTCTTGAATAGTGATTAAAAATATGCGTACATAATGGACCACTATAGTACAATCCACAACCGTAGTCACCAAAGTTGATCAATGGCCAACAAAAACACAAACATAAGCGGTTTCCAAAATGCGGCTATAACTCAACAAAAACTGAAGGTTCATGAAAGGCGACAAAAAGTACGCATATAGAATACAGATTTATAGTGTAATCCACAAGCATAGTCACCAAAGGTGATCGATGGCCCACGAAAAGTTAAACTCATGTGGTTTTTCCATTGCGGCTATAACTCAAATAAACATGAAGGTTCGCCAAAGCCTGTAGAAAATACGCATACATAATGGACAATTATAGTGCAATCCACAATTGTAGTCACCAAAGTTGATCAATGGCCCACGAAAACTCAAACACGAGCAGTTTCCGAAGTGCGGCTATAACTCATGAAAAATTAAGGTTTGTAAAAGGCGATAGAAAATATGTGTATAGAATTCACAAATACAGTGTAATCCACAATCGTAGTGACCAAAGTTGATCGATGGCCCACGAAAACTAAAACACGAGTGGTTTCATAAGTGGAGCTACTCAACGAAAAAATTAAGGTTCACGAAAAGCGATAGAAAATATGCGTATAGAATGCACAAATACATTGTAATTCATAGGCGTAGTGACCAAAGTTGATCAATGGACCATGAAAAGTTAAACACGAGTGTTTTCCTAAATGTGGTGATAACTCGACAAAAAATGAAGGTTCATGAAAGGCGATTAAAAATATGCCTAAAAAATGAATAACTACAATAAAATCCACAATCATAGTCAGCAAAGTTGATTGATGGCCCAAAAAAACTCAAACATGTGCAGTTTCCTAAATGTGTCCATAACTTAAAAAAAAGTACAGATTTTTGAAACGCAATAGAAAATACATATATACAATGTACAACTACAGTGCAATGCACAATAGTAATGACCAAAGTTGATCGATTGCCCACAAAAACTCAAACATGAGAAATTTCCTAAATGCATCTATAACTTATCAAAAAATGAATGTTCGTCAAAAAATCCACAATCGTAATCACGAAAGTGATTGATTGCCCACATAAACTCAAACATAAGTGGTATCCTAAATGCGGCTATAACACAACTAAAAATGAAGGTTTGCAAAAGGCAATAGAAAATATGTGTTTAGAATGCACAACTATAGTGTAATCCGCAATTGAACTCACCAAAGTTGATAGATGACCCACAAAAAGTCAAACAAGAGTTGTTTCCCAAATGCGACTATAATTGAATAAAAAATGAAGGTTCGCGAAAGGGGATAGATAATAAGCATCTCGAATTCACAACTGTAGTGCAACGCACAATCGTAGTCACCAAATTTGAATGATAGCCCACAAAAACTTAAACATGAGCGGTTTGCTAAATGCGGCTATAATCGAGTAAAAATGAAGGTTCGAGAAAAGTGATAGAAAATAAGTGTATAGAATGCACAACTACATTATAATCCACAATCGTATTCACCAAAGTTGATCGGTGGCCCATGAAAACTCAAACACGAGCGGTTTCCTAGATGCGGCTATAACTCAACAAAAAATAAATGTTTGCACACGGGGATAGAAAATAAGCATATAGAATTCACAACTACAGTAAACTAGACAATCATAGTCAACAAAGTTGATCGACAGCCGACAAAAACTATAACACGAGCGGTTTTCTAAATGCAGCTATAACTCAACAGAAAATTAAGGTTACCTAAAGGCGATAGAAAATACGCATACAAATTGGACAACACGAGCTATTTCCTAAGTGTGTGTATAACTCAACAAATAATGAAGGTTCGTGAAAGGCGATAGAAAATACGCATATACAATGTACAACTATAATGTAATCCACAATCGTAGTTACCAAAGTTGATCGATGGCTCTCGAAAAATCAAACATGAGCGTTTTCCTAAATGCGACTATAACTCAACAAAAAATGGAGGTTTGTGAAAACCGATTAAAAATATGGGTGTAGAAAGCACAACTACAGTTCAATCCACAATCGTAGTCACCAAAGTTTATCGATGGCCGACGAAAACTCAAACACGACCGGTATCCTAAATGTGGCTATAACTTAACAAAAAATGGAGGATTGGGAAAGTCAATAGAAAATACACATACAAAATGGACAACAACAATGTAATCCACAATCGTAGTCACCAAATTTGATCGATGGCCCATAAAAAATAAAACAAGAGCGGTTCCTAAATGCGGCTATAACTCACCGAAAAAATGAAGGTTCGTGACAGGCGTTAAAAAATATGCATAAAGATTGGACAACTACAGTGCAATCCACAATCGTAGTCACCAAAGTTGATTAATGGCCCACGAAAACTCAAATACAAGCGGTTTCCATAAATACGGCTATAACTCAAAATAAAATGAAGTTTCGCGAAAGGCAATAGAAAATAATAGTACAGAATGGACAACTATAGTGCAATTCACAAACGTAGTCACCAAAGTTGATCGATTTCCCATGAAAACTCAAATAAGAGCGATTTTCTAAATACAACTATAACTCAACGAAAAATGAAGGTTCTGAAAGGTGATAAATAATACGCATATAGAGTGGACAACTATAGTGGAATCCACAATTTTAGTCACCAAAAGCGTCTCGATGGCTCACCAAAACTCAAACACAAGCGGTTTCCTAAATGCGACGATAACTCAACAAAAAATGAAGGTTCGTGAAAAGCAATAGAAAATACGCATACAGAATGAACAACTATAGTGTAATTCACAATCGTAGTCACCAAAATAACTGTACAGAATGGAAAAGTACAGTGCAATTCAAAATAGTAGTCGCCAAAGTTGATCGATTACCCAATAAAAACTCAAATAAGAGCGGTTTCCTGAATACGGCTATAACTCAACAAAAAATGAAGGTTCTGAAAGGCGATAGATAATATGCGTATAGAGTGGACAACTACAGTGCAATCCATAATCGTAGTCACGAAAGCTTCTCGATGGCTCACAAAAACTCAAACACGAGCAGTTTCCTAAGTGTCGCTATAACTTAACGAAAAATGAATCTTCATGAAAGGCGATAGAAAATACACATACAAAATGCTAAATTTAAGAAATCGCTCATATTTCAGATTTTTGTGGGACATCATTCAACTTTGGTGACTACGATTGTGGATTGTATTGTAGTTGTACATTTTGTATGCATATTTTTCAATACAATACAATTGTAGTCACCAAAGTTGATCGATGACCCACGAAAACTCAAACATGAGCGGTTTCTTAAATCCGTCTATAACTCAAATAAACATAAAGGTACACGAACGGCGATAGAAAATGTATGTACAAAATGCATAACTTCAGTGTAATGCACAAGCGTAGTCACGAAAGTTGATCGATGACCCACGAAAACTACAGTGTAATCCAAAAAAAATGAAGGTTATTAAAAGGCAATAGAAAATAAACATATAACATGCACAACAGTGTAATGCACAAAAACTCACACATGAGCAATTTCCTAACTGTATTCATCGATGGCCCACAAACACTCAAACACGAGCAGTTTCCTAAGTGTATTGATCAATGGCCCACAAACACTCAAACACGAGCAGTTTCCTAAGTGTAGCTATAATTCAATGAAAAATTAAGGTTTTTGAAAATTGATAGAAAATAAGTTTGTGAAAGGTTATTGATCAATGGCCCACAAAAACTCAAACACGAGCAGTTTCCTAAGTGTAGCTATAATTCAATGAAAAATGAAGGTTTGTGAAAATTGATAGAAAATACGTTTATAGAATGCAAAACTACAATGCAATCCACAATTGTAGTCACCAAAATTGATAGATGGCCCACGAAAACTAAATGCGGCTATAACTCAATAAAAAATGAAGGTTCATAAAAGGCGATTAAAAGTATGCATAAAAAGTGCACAACTATAGTAGAATCCACAATTGTAGTCTCCAAACTTGATCAATGGGCCATGAAAACTCAAACATGAGCGGTTTCCTAAATGCGGGTATAACTCAACAAAAAAAGAAGGTTCACGAAAGGCGATAGAAAATACTCGTACACAATGGACAAGTACAATGCAATCCACAGTTATAGTCACCAAAGTTGATTTATGGGCCACGAAAACTCAAACCCGAGTGTTTTCCTAAATGCGACTATAATTCAACAAAAACTCAAGGTTCATGAAAAATGATTAAAAATATGCTTACATAATGCACAACTATAATATAATCCACAATCTTAGACACGAAAGTTGATCGATGGTCCATGAAAACTGAAACTCAAGCGGTTTCCTAAATGCGGCTATAACTTAACAAAAAATGAAGTTTCGTGAAAGGCGAAAGAAAATACTCGTACAAAATGGACAACTACAGTGCAATCCACAATCGTAGTCTCCAAAGTTGATTGATGGCCCATGAAAACTAAAACACGAATGATTTCCTAAGTGCAGCTATAACTCAATGAAAAATGAAGGTTCGCGAAAGGCAATAATAGAACATATGAGTATTGAATGCACAGCTACAGTGTACTCCACAATCGTAGTCACCAAAGTTGATCGATAGCCCATGAAAAATAAAAAATGAATGTTTTTCCAAAATGTGGCAATAACTCAAGAAAAAATCAAGGTTCGTGAAAGGCGATTAAAAATTTGCATACATAATGCACAACTACAATACAATCCACGATCATAGTCACCAAAATTGATTGATGGCCCACAAAAACTCAAACATTAGTGGTTTCCTAAATGTGGCTATAAGTCAACAAAAAATGAAGGATCGCGCAAAGCGTTAGAAAGTACGTGTATAGAAAGCACAACTACAGTGTAATCCACAATCGTAGTCCCCAAAGATGATCAAAATTGATCGATGGCCTATGAAAACTAAAACACGAGCATTTTGTGAAATGCGGTTAGAACTGAGCAAAAATGATAGTTCACGAAAGGTGATAGAAAATTCGCGTATAGAATGCACAACTACTGTATAATCCAGAAGCATAGTCACCAAAGTTGATTGATGGCCCACAAAAACTGAAACTCGAGTGGTTTCCTAAACGCGGCTATTAACAAAAAATGAAGGTTCGCGAAAAGCAAAAAAAAATACACATAGAGAATGGACAACTACAGTGCAATCCACAATTGTAATCACCAGAGTTCATCGATGGACCATGAAAAACTCAAACACGAGCGGTTTCCTAAGTATAGTTATAACTCAATGAAAAATAAAGGTTTACGAAAGGTCATAGAAATTGTGCTTATAGAATGCACAACTATAGTGCAATCCACAATCGTAGTCACCAAAGTTGATTGATAGCCCATAAAAACTCAAACACGATCGTTTTCCTATATGCGGCTATAACTCAATAAAAAATGAAGGTTCATGAATGATGACTAAAAATATGCATAGAAAATGCACACCTACAATACAATCTATAATTTTAGTCACCAAAAATGATCGATGCCCCAAAAAGACTCAAACATGAGTGGTTTTCTAAATGTGGCTATAACTCAAAAAAAATGAAGGTTCGCAAAATGAAATACAAAATACGCATATAGAATGCACAACTACAGTGTAATCCAAGAGTGTACTCACCAAAGTTAATCAATGGCCCACAAAAACTCAAATATGAGCGGTTTGCTAAATGGATATATAACTCAACAAAAAATGAAGGTTCGAGAAAGGCGATAGAAAATGCGTGTACACAATGCACAACTACAATACAATCCACAATCATAGTTACCAAAGTTGATCGATGGCCCAAAAAAACTCAAACATGAGCAGTTTCCTCAATGCGGCTATAACTTGACACAAAATGAAGGCGCCCGAAAGGAAATAGAAAATATACAGATAGAATGCACAATTATAGTATAATCCACAAGTGTAGTCACCAAAGTTGATCAATGGCCGATGAAAACTCAAACTCGAGTGGTTTCCTAAATGCAGCTATCACTCAACAAAAATTGAAGGTTCATCGATCAACTACGCTTGTGTATTACACTGTAGTTGTTTATTCTGTGTAGCTGTATTTAGGAAACGACTTATGTTTTAGTTTTTGTGGGCCATTGATCAACTTTGTTGAATATGATTGTGGATTGCACTGTAGTTTTTCATTATGTATGTGTCTTTCATATCGCCTTTTGTGAGCCTTCATTATTTGTTGAGTTATAGCTGCATTTAGCAAACCGCTCGAGTTTGAGTTTTCGTGGGCCATCGATCAACTTTGGTGACTACGATTGTGGATTACACTATAGTTGTGTATCATTGTATATGAGTATTTTCTAT